>JAGKQL010000025.1:4576346-4601482 GCA_018398635.1 Cyprinodon brontotheroides
TAATGTAGTTGTGCTTTGCTTTATGTAGTTTGTTTTCTTAATGTAGTTTAAGCTTTTGTTTTATGTAGTTTGTTTTTCTTAATGTAGTTCTTTTGCTTTATGTGATTGCGATTTCATAAATATGAGATTTAGCAGCTTTTTAGATTTGTAGTTACGGTTTACTTCAGAGACCACCAGTACCATTTGTTATGATATTACTGGAAGTTTTAATTTCAGTATTGTACCAGTTTGAAAATGTAAGGCAGTTTCTTTTTTTTTACCCGACTCCTTCTTTACAAGCTAAAAGTTCCCTTTCGTTCTGTGTGACATTCTAATATCAGCAAACACGGCAATAACCATGCACAGTCAAGTCTGGATGCAGGTACACCAATCACAGTAATATTGACAACAAAACTCTATTTTCCCCCAGTGGTCTTGCAGCAAACCTGATCCAACGCTAGGATATTACTTTTTATGGATTCTGAAAATTGCAGATACTTAAATTCTGTGATAACACAGAGTTTTTGTTCGACCAGTTGCAGGGGATAAAGAGAAACCTTTGATTGAAGAAACAACACACTTGTAGAAGATATGCAGCATCTTGCTGCAAAGTCTTAAGGATCTGTGTATTCTTAGGAATTACATTCTGCTCTGTCCCTTCTTGTTGATGCCTTCACAGCTGTGTCTCCAGCTGAGTTTATTGTCCAGGTGAACACAGAGGTATTTATATTTCTCCACCACCTCTACTTCTCACATGATGTTAAATAGGTTTTGACTTTTTCCATGTTTCTTGGGAAAATCTACAATCATCTCTTGTTTCACTCAAATTCAGTATCAGATGATTTTTTTCTGCACCATGCTACAAAACTGTTCATCAGCTCCCTGTCCTCGTCTTTGCTGCTCGCCAATAGCTGCTGGGTCATGCGACTATAACCCTGTGGTGCTTCTCTCCTATTGGCTACCAGGTAAGACAGTTGACCCTTCAGTATTACAAACTGGGGTCTGTTTGTAAGGTAGTCTTTGATTCAGGGGATTGTTGAGGCCTCCAGCTGAGTCTTCTAGAGTTTTTAATAAAACCAAAGCAGGCTAAATTGTGTTAAATGCTCTGGAAAAATCAGAGCATTTAACACAATGCTCTGACCCTAACAGGACCCTAACAGGAGTCTGAATAACAGTGGTTGGTTAAAACAAGTGTATGAAGGCGTCATCAACTCCAACTTCATGTTCTGATTCATTTAGATGAATGCATACAAACGGTAGGGTCAATGGCATTAGATTAGATTAGATTAGATGAGCTTTTATTGATCTCACAGCGGAGAAATTCACTGGTCACATATTGGCATAGTAATTTCAAAGAAGGTGCAAACAAGGAGGAAAAAGGTGCATTAAGAATAAACAATATATATACAGTATATCCAGGTATATACAGTATGTCAAGATAATATGACATGTATGAAAACAAAATGAAAAACAAGAAATAAAAAAAAAAAAATAAAAAAATACAAGGGAGTAGCACAGAGATTTGAGGTGTTATATATGTACAAATCCGGATGGTTTATATACAGGTGGATTTACTTTTACATTAAAGTGTAGTAAGTAAGGAACAACGGTGAGTTAGTAGTATGACTATTCCATTGAGATATATTGGACATTCAGTATATTGCACAGAATATTGTTCACAGTCAATAAATAAAAAACTATAATATAGCTGCACAGTGGTTTTTACAGGAGTTATTGTGGTTATAGTGCATTATTATAGAGTCTGGTGGCAGCAGGGAATGGATGACCTGCGGTAGCGCTACTTCTTACAGACTGGGTGTCTAAGTCTTTGACTTAATGAGGCATAAGGAGAAGAGAAAACATTTGTGGTGTGAGATAGAAGCCTTGGATATTCGCTATTTCCAGACTTGCATTCATCGTAAAGCCGCTTCATCCAACATTTTTTAAATATATATATATATATATATATATATATATATATATATATATATATATATATATATATATAATATTGTGTGTTAAAAATATTTCTTTCATAATAGAGTTTTTATTTTTTTGACACTTTGTAGTTTTAATGAAAGCTTCACTATAAAATATTTCAGTGACATTTAAAGATGTCTAAAACTCATCTTAAAATCTATTTTTATTCCTTTTTTAACACAGAATAAGACTCTCTTTTTGTGTTTGTGCTTGTGTTTTTTTATATAGTTTAATTAGTTTTAATTAATTTATTAGTTTTATCAGTGGGGTGGCTTGGGGTTCCTAGTAGGGGACTTTTGTCCCCATGTCCACGATTCCATGTTTACCATTCCGTCAGGATGATTAGCATTTTTGAGACACTTTTGTTTTCAGACATTCAAATTGGATGAATGGTTTTGGAAAGTTAAAAAGCATTCTGCAAATGGCCGATAGAAAATTGGCATCAATGGTTTTCTTTATTTGCTTCTTCTGCTTCTGTTTGTTATTTTGCAAGTTTGTTCCTCTTTTCCTCTGAATAGCTTACCTCTGATCAGTGACCTTTTCTACCAACATTGGTGAAAGACCTGGTAGCACTTAGGAGCTCAGTGAATTCAAGCTTGGTGGAATTGACTGTGAAAAGGTCCAGTTGTGAAGTTTCCTCGTTCTTAAGGAAATCTAATATCAGCTTTAAATGGTATCAAAACAAAGTGGAAGCAAATGGGGGGGAAAAAAAAATAAACATTTGCTTTTTGTAAGAATTAGCTTGAACAAGGCAGTACATGCAGACACAAATACTATAGTGGACTGATTAACAAAGGAAAGGTTAATAAAGCCAATGATGAGAGTTTGTTGGATGTGAGTTGGAATTGTCTGTCCAGACTGAAACAGACCTTTGTTATGAATTAGAGAATAAGAGGCAGGCTGCTCATCCAACAGCAGTCTATGACCTCAGGAATGTACACCTGGTCCCAAACATCTAAAACAAGCTCCTAAACCTTGTTGATATCCTTCCTAGAAAAGCTGTTTTAGCAGCAACCGGTATCCCATTTAACCCAACTAGCCAAATAAGAACTGACCCAGTTCGGTCAGGGTTTGTTTCATTTTTTTAATGGGGCAGGGTTGCAGAATGCGCTTTATGTTGTTATGTTTGTAAATATAAACACTTGACAAACTTGTTAGATTATCACCTAAATAGCGCCTATTTAGCTGTGCTGCATGACGGAGCAGCATAACTACTCTGCTGTGATCAAAAGGCGAGGATGTGATGAGAGAAATGTAGAGGGCATTATGCAAGAAATATGTTTGCAACAAGCACAGTAGATGGGGAAGACTTTTGTGGTTTAATGCAGTTCATTGAGTTTTTACATTTCTCTGAGATCAAAAGCAAAAAGTCTCTCTAGATTAATGGATTACAATATAAACAGAACCAAAACCCAAGTTGGAGTCAATTTCAATAAAACAAACTATGAAGTAGGCTGCAGAATGACTGTTTTACATCACTGTCAATGATTGTTTTACATCACTGTACATTGGAAAGAATAAGTATTTTTCATATTTTATTAACTAATAGATTCCTGTTTTATAAAATCTAAAAAGTTGAACAATGTGTAACAGCTGCCACAATAAATAGATAAAATCTAAAAAAAAATTTTAATCAGGCATATTATAAAAAAAGAATATCCTCACATTTTATGGAAAGAGCCTCTTATACAAGAGAAAACCTAGTTTGTTTTGTTGTTTTTTTTATTGTTATTGCCACCTATTAGTTAATAGTAAGTTGTTTGATGAGATAAATCAACTTTAACTCATTAATCAATAACTTGCGTTTTTTTTATCTTTGCCACGCATGCCACACGTGAAAAACGACATAGAAATAAGTACAAACATTCTTAAATTAAGTGTATTTACCCTTAATTTGAATATTTGAATAAGATGATCTGCCAATGGAATGAGTATTTTTACTTTTAAAATGAGATATTTAGATAAGATGCACTTGAAATAAGACAATGCAAGTTTGTTTTCTTATTATAAAGGTAAATTGTCTTGTTCCATTGGCATAATGTCTCTTTTTACCTCCTCAATTCAAGAACAAATGCACTTATTTTAAGGAAAAATGACTTATCTAGATTTAGATTTTTTCCAGTCCACTAAATATGATCTGAACTTTATCTCACCTTGTACAAATCGTCTCAAACGTATTAAAAAGAATAACTGTATAGAACTGGTTTCATTCACTTAATATTTACATAATTTACGATATGGCTAAATAGAATCTCAGTCTGTATTTAAACTAGAATATGAATCACAGGACTAATTTCAAAGTTGATCCCCAATGATTCATCCACTTCTACAAATACCCTACAGTACCCAAAAGGTTTGAGCGGTACAGATTCGATTTTAAGCCACTTTGATTGGCACTGAAGCCTACCATTCCCCTTTGGTTTATAAAACTTTAATGTCAGCACATGAATCAGGAGAGAGAGCAGAAGAAGTACTTCCATTTGCAGATCAGCTTTGGAGAATGCCACAGATGATACAGTTTATTGAGTCTTCAATAACCTCATTCATCATCATCCACTTAGATGCTGCCAATGCCAAGGACAAAGACTTACTGCTGCTCTCGAGTCCTTCTGCAGATGAAAGATGGGCCACTTACTGCAATTTCTCTAGTGCATCTTTATGACCCTGAAGTACATAGGAAAAGAACAAGGCTGTTTCTTTCCATATTTGATGGAAGTAGTCTGAGATTCTTCCTTCGGTCATTGAGAGCTACAGCCTCCCTTCATAAAAGTATCCCTTCTGTTGTTCAGCTCATCCACATTTTGGTTTCAAAGTGCCACAATAATTTGGGTAAAGCTCCTGCAAACCAAAATTAAAGCTGAAAAGAATTTTCGTCAAGATAATGATTCTTTAAGACAGAGCTTTTAAGACTTTTTTGCTTTTTTACAGATATTTCCTGAGAATCCACTTTGTCAAAAATGCCTGCTAGTGTGCTCTGTGCATATTTAACTGACAGTCTTAAAAGAATATCTAGATGTCCACACATGATGGGAATATTAAGATAAAGGCATAAAAAACATGAGCTTTAAAAGTGAGTTTTTTATCCTGCTTCTACCATCACTAACAGGACTCTTTCAAACAAACCCCATTAAAAGCCAAATGTTTAAGCAATGCTCTTTTCAAGAAGAATAAAAGTTTTCATTTCTATTGAGTTATTTAACTATCTATTCGAAAACATTTAGGTTTGAATGGAGAATACCAAAGGGCTGCTTTTATTGTCCTGCTTTAAAATCTGATTCACTACATAAATACACAAGTTAGAAGGCCAACTATGATTTTAAAGGTAACCTGAGGTATAAACTGGTTAAAAGGTCAAGACATAAGCATTAAAATGTTCACAGCAACTACAGTTTATAATATAGAGCTTTGCAAAGGTATTTTTGTGAATTTGTATACAGCTACTTTTACCATGGCACCGCAGTAATAAATGTAATGTCCAGTGAATAGCTTGTCTTCTTGTTAGATAACATTAGTAAAACCATGTCATACAGACAATATCCAAACAAACAGCAAATACCTGTAGGAACCCAGCAGAGAGGTCAGGGATATGGGCGTTGAGAAATTTAAAGGGAGCATATCATTAAATCCTTATGATAACTATCTAACATTCAGTTGTGGTCTATATAAAGTGCACCTGCAATGCTTTTGGTATAACCATCAAAATATTTTGACTTAACCACTAAGGAGTTTGGCATCCCTGAGCTTGGACTATAAAATTTGTGCAAGAAACACAACAATAGTAGATCTGCAAAAGGTAAGACAAAAGTTCATGAACTTATCTCTAAACAAACACTGTGAAATTGTTGTTTAAAAGGCATAAAAGGGAATAGAACAAAGTAAATACATTGAAAAGTCTGAACCCAAAAAGGATGTAATGATATCTAAACAGCACCTGGAAAAACCTAATTGCACTATCCTCCATTCCTAGATACGAAAGAGGATTAGAGCCACTGAAAAGAAAAAAAAAAATTAGCATGTTTTTTAAATATTTCAGTTTAAAGTCAGAGTTCTGACTTCAATCTTAGAATTCAGACTTTTTTTCTCAGAAGTCTAACTTAAATCTCAGAATTCAGACTTTAATCTCAAAATTCAGACTTTAATCTCAGAATTCTGACAGCTAACAAAGATGTTAGCATCAAGCCGTAGCCATGTCTGTTTTAGAGACAAGCTCTCTTGTTTTAATCGCCTTCTGCTCTTCCGTTAATGAAATAGCATCACCGGCGACCCCTCGGGCACGTAAAAAGTCGCGTAATTCCATCAATGTGTGTCTCTGCCCCCCAAACAACTCAAATTTTTGTCGGTGAAGTTGGGTGCTCCCACATGTCTTCCTTAATGGTGCCCATCTACATTAAGTTCCCAAATTCTGCGATTAGGGTCAGAATTCTTAGAAAAAAGTCAGAATTCTGAGTTTAAAGTAAGAATTCTGAGATAAAATTCAGAATTCACATATTAAACAATTTTAAATATGAAATTTAAAATTGAGCTAACTTTTTTTATTTTTTCAGTGGCCCTAATCCTCTTCCGTACCTAGACACTCAAAGTAAGAGCTATAAAGTGTATTTTGCATGACGTATTACATTTATTATCTCACTTGGCATGAGAGAATAAAACAATATCCTAAGCTTCCAGTAACCCAAAATTCACCTTTTAATTCAGGGGAGTAATTTTTTAAAAGAAGAAACACTTAGTCTCTTATTGTTCTTAGGTATTTTAAAAGCGACAATTTAGCTGAGGCCTTTGAAGGGAAGCTGGTTTGAGTTATTAGATGGGTGGATGGTGATAAATATGTGTCTGCCATAGAGAAAAAAAGCATTTAAGAGACCCCCAATGATTTGAAACAGTCAGAGGTTTTACCTCCAGCCAGAGCTAAAATGAAAGCGTACCAACACTGCAAAAAATGGAAATCTAAATAAGTCATTTTTGATCAAATTTAGTGCATTTTTTCTTGAATTGAGGAGGTAAGTGTGACACTTTGCCAATGGAACGAGACAATTTACATTTAAAATAAGAAAAAAACTATAGTTTTGTCTTAATTCAAGCATATGTTAGCTAATTATCTTATTTTAGGAGTGAAAATACTAATTCCATTGGTAGGTCATCTTAATTACCTGCTCAAATTAAGGATAAATACACTTAATTCAAGACATTTTTCACTTATTTCTAGATGTTTTTTGCAGAGAACGTGTTAAAATGACCAAATCAGAATCAAGACTTGAATGAGAAGCTCACGTATTTAAAACCTAAACCGGAAACATTTAATGATACAGTGTCATTTAATCATGTGAGTCACACATCATGTAGGAATTGTTGTTTTCTAAATCTGATAAGCATTGGAACAAAAAGAAAAGCCTGATGAGTTTCTTCATGACGGCCATGTTTTCACAGGAACAACATCTTTTATCTTTGATTCACTCGCAATGGTATTATAGGAGCTTTATCCCTCCACAAC
The DNA here is from genome assembly GCA_018398635.1 of Cyprinodon brontotheroides. Classification (NCBI taxonomy): domain Eukaryota; kingdom Metazoa; phylum Chordata; class Actinopteri; order Cyprinodontiformes; family Cyprinodontidae; genus Cyprinodon; species Cyprinodon brontotheroides. Next base: position 4,583,794 of record JAGKQL010000025.1, read on the forward strand.
ATCACAAACAGCTTTCTACCATCCATTCCTCCACCTCTCTCTGTCCCTCTCACTCACACACAACGTCCCGCTGGAAGTCATCTGCTTAATACAAACTGACAGCTCAGTCATAATCCTGCCACGTAGAATCTTCAATGAAGTCATACAGAGTTATTGCTGTAGTCAAATGAGATAGCAGAGATACAGATGTGCTTTAGAGATACTGTAAAAAGAACAAGGGTTGCAGAGGTGGAGGGGCTCTCTTTAGATGTGAAATCATCAGTTGATAGTCATTATTTTTATTTATTTCTATCAGCTGGTGCTGCCTTGATGGGTAAACTGACAAGTGTGGCTGATGGATACATCTCTAAAAGCTGAAAAAAAAAAGGGATTTAGGAGAAGCAGCAACTCATGGCGTGATAATCCTGTCATAATAAAAATGGAGGAGGGACGGATGCAACGGCGAGAAGCGAAGAACCAGAAGGCACGAGAAAAGCATAACAATGGGGAAGCAGAGAAGAGTGAATGACATTTCAACTCATGTGGCCGTACAGCGCCTGTTGTTCAGCCGTCAGCTGTGACAGGGGATGGTGAGGGCATGATCATAGGTCAGCCTTTAAGGAATATCTATGGAAAGGGCAGCTAACAGAAACACACTTCCTCCTCCACAGCTGCAGGAAATAAGCTGTACAAGTATGCTAATACTTTTTTCCAATGGAACTAGCTAGGATACCCATTATACCTCTGTTTATACTTCAAAAACTTTGTTTGGATGATTGATTTTCATGCTTACTTTGTTTCCACCCGTCCACTACATCCAGCATCATCCATAATAAAACATGACAGGCCACATTCTGCAGTGGCAATTTTTTTTTCTTTATGGCAAGTTTCAATAAAAAAAACACTCAATAAAAAAGCAAGTATTTCAACAAACAGCAAAAATTAAAAATAACAAATCAAAAGATAATTAAGGAATCCCAGATGAAAACATGATTAAAAATATACCCTGACCTTCATTTCAACTTTCCTTTCAAAGTTCAAACAAAGTAACATGGAAGACACACAGGCAAGAAAGAGTAATTAGAGAAAATCTTGTTCATGTCTTCAGGTTTATGTCCTTATCCAACTATACTGAGCAAATAGGAAGAAGAAAAATGAAAGATGAAAAACCTGAGGCAGTTCCTGACTCAGAGTAAAAAGCTGTTCCAAAAGATTACAAAAAAAACCCATAAATTTTTCTTTCACTGGATAATTGGAGGATGGATAACTGCAAAAAAGCAAATCAGTCACATTTTGAAAATGGAACAAAAAATTGAATAGTGTTACTTAGATCCTCTTCAGTCGGTAAGGAAATGATGTGCCCACAAAGGAGTAATTTTCTTCCAAAATTTTAAGAAATATTTACAATAATTTTAAATATTTCCGGAGATTCTGAGGTCAAACATTTTGTAAATTTGTCCTCAATGACTATGGAAATCCTGCAAGTCCTAGAGAGACAACAATAAGCTGTCAGGTTCCCCTGCAGTTTGCATATTGATTTGCATTTGAAGTCAATAATCTCATCTTCAACAAGCCCTGTGTCATTTAGACCAGTAACCCTTTTTTGCACCCAGGACAAGTTTAATTTCTGACAATATTTTTCACAGACTGGTCTGTAGCTGTAGTACTCTCCGGTCGCTATGGTAACATTAAGCATGCTTTTAAAATAAGACAAGTACTAAGTGTATGAAAACAGCCTACTAACTACTCAGAATAGCAGTGAATCAGTGGGAGCCCATGAGCTTGTTTTGCTGCAAAGACGAGGTGGGAGTTTACAGCAGGAGGTCTCACAGGAACTATGGTGTTATGGCCGACATATGTTGATAGAGTCACAGACCGACAGAAAGGATATAAACTGTTAAGTTTTTCAAAATAAAAGACCAATCAGACCCGGAAAATGAATCCGTCATAAATAATGGAAGATACTTTTTCTTTTTTTTTCGGCCTGGTACCAAATGACACATGGACCGATATCAGGTCAGAGCCCAGGTGCTGTAGATCACTGATTCAAACAAGGCAGACAGCGCTGTGAGGATCATCTACGTTGATTTCTCCAGTATATTTAACGTGATTAAGCCTTATTTACTAAGACTTAAATGGAGGCCTCAACAATCAGCTGGATCAAAGACTACCTGTCAAACAGAGCACAGATTTGAGACTGAGGGGTCAACTGTCCAATCACAGGGGTTGGTACTAACACCATTCCTTTTTACTCTGTACACCTCTAACTTCTAGTACAGGACAGAATCTTGTTATCTGCAGAAATACTCTGCAGCCTTAAAGGAATAGTACACCCAAAACATGATTAGCCTTCATTTTTCTACTCACCCCATGCTGAACAAAACTCTGAGTACTTTTTTTGATATCTCAAATGCATCTGGAGATCTGGGAGGCTTCTTGCTGTCTGCTGACATTCAAATAATGGAGGTCTATGATGCCCGAGGCAGAAAGGTCCATAAAGTCCACAAAAACGTGTCAATATTCCTCCATACTGCTCGCCCAATGTAATCCAAGTGTCCTGGAGTGGGTAGTATCCAGAATTTACTCAAACGGAAGTCATTTAGAATCCTTAGAGCCTAAACAGTAGTGTATAGGATTTCCTAATAAGCCCCATGCGCGCTCACGCATTCTACGGAAGCCGGGCAGACCAAACCGAAGAAAGTGCGATTCAGCGCCTGCTCTGGCCGAGCAATGCAAGCTTAGAAGAAGAAATGTGCTGTTTACCTGTGCAAAGAAAGAAACAACGAAAAGAAAATGTCTGAGGACTTCAGTGTTGAGGAAGAGCATGAGTTCTTTTGCCGCAGCTGAATGCGCTGGTTTGGTCTGCCGCTTCCAGAATCGTGGAGCGCCGTGGACAGCGCTTATTAGGGAAATCCTATACACTACTGTTTAGGCTCTAAAACGCTTCTAAATGACTTCAAGTTCGAGTAAATTATGGACGCTTACCCACTCAGGACAACTTGATTACATTGGACGAGCAGTATGGAGGAATATTGACACGCTTTTATGGACTTTTATGGACCTTTTCTGTCTCGGGCCATAGACCTCCATTATTTGAATGTCAGCAGACAGCAAGAAGCCTCCCAGATTCCATGTGATGCATTTGAGATATCAAAAAGTACTCCAGAGTTTTGTTCAGCATGGGGGTGAGTAGAAAATGAAGGCTAATCATGTTTTGGGTGTACTATTCCTTTAAGGTGCATCTAAGATGGACAAGCAGCTGAGGACAGGGAGGTGGCAGACCACTTGTAGCACAATGTGGGAACAATCATCTGATTCTGAATGTTGTAAAAACAAGGAAGATGATTGTATATTTCAGAAGAAACATGACCATTTGAATTCTAATAACAGCATAATAACAAATATAACAGCATAAGAGGAGAAGTTGAGGTGGTGAAAGAGTATCAATACCTTGGTGTTTAAACAGACAACAGCTAGAACAGAGACACAACTGTGAGGCTGTTTGCGAAAAGGGACAGGGCAGATTGTATTTCTTGAGGAAGATTAGATCCTTCAGTGTTTGTAGCATGATATTGCATATCTTCTAAAAGTCTGTAGTGAAGAGTGTGATCTCTTTTGCCATTATCTGCTAGGGTAACAAAACAGAGGTACCTACTTTAAGAACTTTTTTTTCAGTCTCAGGCTGTGTCCGGATGTCCGCCCTAATATCACAATGCCTCAGTCGCTATACAGAGCGGGGACAATATAATGAACTCAGTTAACTGACCATTCAGACAGATGATCACTACTTTTTGCTCCCCGTTGGTCACATAACTCCGCCTCCACCGCACGCTGCCTGTTCCATCTTCGTCATAAGTCACCACTGTCGGGTAGCAACAGCCTATGGCGACAGGGGGCCGCTGTGACAGTAAATCCCAAAATGCTTTGCAAGGAGAGCACTCTGCAAAAAGCATTTCGGGATATATCTGCTCATCTCGTGACCATGGATGATCATTACTTTTCAAGGTGCATTGTAAAAAATTTCGCATCCACTACGTTTTCATCCACTGGACGTTCAAACACTCATTAAAATAAGAGTAACCGCTACATATAAAGATTTGGGTGGACATTCGGCCACAGCCAAAGGCTTCTCCAGATCTTGACCAAGGCAGGCCGCTACAGCTTCCTACCTTCTGTAACTGAAATATAATTAGTTGAAAAACCACACAATGCGTTATAAGAAATATTTAATTTCTCATTAGGATCAATAAAGTACTTTCGAATTGAATTAAGAATTAAAACTAAGATCTTATCTGAAATAATATCAGAATCACCATTAAAAAGGCCAGAAGTTTACAGACATTATACCGTCACACATATGCAAAAAAACAAAGTAAATTTAATAAAAGAACCTAAAAGTGTTAAGCCATCTGGATATTTTCTAAAGTGAAAAGAAAGCCGTACATCCAGTTTTGCTTATTTTACTAGAACAAAGTGAAATTGTATTTAACCTTACAGCTGCGCTGGCCATAAAAATTATGCTGCAAGCCAAAATATGGTAGTTATCCCATAATAAACCATATGAGCAATTTAGGCTTTACTTAGAAGCCTAATTTATTGCATATGATTTAAAAAAAAACCAACATATGCAGAAGTTCTCAGTGAGGCTGAGGAACTAGTTTACTGAATACCCTTTGAGTGCTATGGCAGGAAAACTAGTGTTACTGCAATACTCAAGGATCTATCTGAAGCTATTTTTAACTGGTGGGGTATCAGAGGAGGCGATCATCCCCAGGGGATAACTGCAGTCTTAAAGCAAACATCTGAGGAAGATCTGAGCCTAATAAGTGACTCAGAAAAGGAAGCTGTCAAATGAATGAAATGAGTTGGTACAGAATATTTTACTATTAAGTTGCTAAAATCAAATAATTGCGGTTGGTCATATTGGAACTTATGGTTTAAAGGTCACAGCTTCAGCATTTTTTTTATAAAAACAAATTCAAAAATAACAGATTCACAGAACATCTAGGTTGATGTATGATAAAAATATTAATAAAAAAAAACTAAACATATGGCAAGTAAACATATAGTTTTAAAGTTGAAGCCAGACAGAGCTAGCTAGGTACTGTAAGAGGAACGCCAGTGTGCATCCTACTGGCTCTCGGATTTAAACCTGTAACAATCTCCTTTGACATTAGAAGCTATCAGGTCCAGTGATGAGACAAAATAATATGATCTGAGCTGAATTACTTGGAAATATTATTGATTATTAATCATTTTATAATTTGTCTGGTCTCAGTGAGAATATCATATAGCATCTAATAAATGTGCTCATTTTTTTTAATAAAAAGAAAATAGAAAATAATGTATTTCAATGCAATTATTCTCCATCCATCCATTTTCTGACACGCTTTATCCTAAGTGGGGTTGCGAGGGGTGCTGGTGCCCAGAGATGGGAAGTAACGAAGTACAAATACTTTCGTTACTGTACCTAAGTAGATTTTTCTGATATTTTTACTTTACTTTACTACTTATTTCTATGGCGACTTTTTACTTCTACTCCTTACATTTTTAAAAATTGGCTCATTACTTTAGTTTTGAATCATTTCAATGGAGTTTAGCAATTATTTTTCACCTCATCAATACCAAATTCAATCTAATTGGATGGGAATCTACGTTGCATTTGACTCACCACTACAAGATGAATCGACAGATTCGGGCGGTATTCATTCGCTGCAAATCATTTCCAGCTTGGTGGCGTGTATGCTAGCATAGTAGCATGGATCTACTTTAGATGATTGAAAATGAACACAACGGAGATCTAGTCCTATTGGCAGACATCCATTTAAAATGTAGGCAACGTCCATGAAAAAAGTGGTTTCTACATTTACTTTTATATTTTAAGTAAATTTACAAGCCTGTACTTTGTTACCTTTACTTGAGTAAAGAAGTTTAATCGGAGAAGTACTTCCACTTTTACCAGAGTATTTTTTAACACAAGTATCTGTACTTTTACTCAAGTACGGAAAGTGAGTACGTTTGTCATCTCAGCTGGTGCCTATCTCCAGCTGTCTACGGGCGAGAGGCGGGGTACACCCTAGACAGGTCGCCAGTCCATCGCAGAGGCAATTATTCTGATTTCCTTTTAATAATAGACTTTATTGGTAGAGTTTCCTAAATTATTTCCACTTTATTATAATATCACTAACAAATCAGAAATCCTCATAACAGCTTACCATGTGGTTGTTATATTGCTTGTATCCACAGATGTTCTACAGCAAAATTTACATGATCAAGTTCTCCTGTGCCGTTTTTTTTTTTTGTTTGTTTGTTTTTCTAAACTCAATTTCTCTGCAATAGCAGCTTTTTTTATTTCTCTAATGTTGAAAAATCCACTAATATTCTTGTCAGGTATGTCTCGAACAAACACATCTTTGGCTATAAATTAGGTTCTGAGCAAAAGCAGAGATGGCACGGGCAGAAACGGGATGAACCTTCACCCACTTGGATTCTGTCACATTCCTTTATGTTCAAGCTAACTGTTCATTACGATGCACAGATTACAGTGCCAAACTCTATTCACTTGTATAACAAAGATACAAGAGGACAAAAAAACAACAAAGGATCTCAGGGCTTTGAGAAACGTATCACCACTATTTGCTCTCCGCTGTTTTAAAACAGAAACTTGACATAAAATAACACACAGATCAAACTCTTAGACATTTAGATGTTTTTTTTTCCAGATTTTCATACAGTTCACTTGTCATCATATTGTACAGCCAATAACACATTCATAATAACAAAGGTTTGTGAGCATCATCTTAAACGCTTTGTATTCTTCTCCCTTTATGGGCTTATTTTTCACATGATCTAACATTTACCCCCCACTGGCTCTCTGTGTGACATTTGAGGGAGGGGGTACGGATATCGATGCATGGGAGGCATATGATTACGCTCAGCTCATTTGAAGCTGTTAGAGGATAATCACGAACAAGCACTTGCAGTTTGCTTTTAGCTGTTCGAGCTTGGAAGCCTTAGCGCCAATTACCTCCTTTCTACAAAGAAAGTCAGCTCGACTGGGGTGGCCGCTGTCAAAACTAAGCGAAGGAATCATGTTGCTTTAAATAAGTGCCTGCTTTGATTTAATGCTGTTGGGTGTTTGCATCTACTTTCTCTACCAGCTAGTTTTTAGCCCTTTTGTGTATTTACAATGTGCCACCTTGAACTCGAACTTACAAAGTTTGTTATTGGAAAAGCTGAAAAGTAACAAACAAAGAATTTAAAACCATTCAGGCTTACCAGGCTTCCTGCCTGTGAAGAAATAAAATTAATTTAGACTCCTGCAAGGTCTTTTCACTCCACCAACACTGTAACATACAAAATTTAATCTCCAGCTGAGCCAGGAGTATTCCTACTTTCCTGGTACATCTTGAAAGTGATCTTTTACATTAGATAAGATAAAACATGAAAGTGGGAAGATCTGGGTGTGATTGTGGCAAAACCAACAAGACAAAGACACATAATTTGGGCAACATTGTGTCAGATGAAGGAGTTTGCACTGAAATCAAAGGGTTGACGGTTCAAGCCCTGGCTCCGACTTTCATTGTCGTTGTGTCCTTGGGCAAAACACTTCTTCTGCATTGTCTACCAATGTCGGTGTAGGTACCAGATCTGCTCGGGGCCCTGCCCCTTCTTATGAAATCAACATATGGCAACTCCCCTCAGAAAAACTGTATTGCACCTGTTTCTTAAGGATTAAATCTCTTTTGGAGTCTCAACATATTTTCACCTATATTTGCTCTTATTTTACATTTCCTAGGCGATCTGAAGTAGCCAAAAGTAGAAAACAATCATTGTCAGTCTTGAAGGAAAGTACAGCGTTCTAAGCCTGACAGAGCTCTGCTATTTAACTAGAAGAGATTGAAGGTCTTAGCTTATTTTTATTCTTTTTATTAAAATCTGGACAGGAAGGACAAATTGAGCATCTTAAAAAATTACTTTCATAGAGGTTTTAGACAAATAAGAGTTGTTCTATTTGTAGAAAACGAATGTTTTTTGTTGACACGAAGTTCAAATTAGTGTAGCTTAATATGGCTAACTGACCGAGCTAAAAGAGGCTAACCTGTTAGCTACTGAGCACAGCTAGCCACAGCACTATCAAGTTCTCCCCCTTTATATCATGGTCTAACAGTTACTTTTTTCACCATAAACAGATTGTTTCAGTTTTGTAATCAATCAGGTAAAACTTCATCGGCAATTAGACACGCTGACGCTACAGTACAGATGCTCCAGACTCTTCTCACTGACATTGCGTGATGTTATTATCGTTGTCTGGGCAACCACAATATTTTACATCATATAGCAACGTTCAGCCAATCATGTAGCGTAATGTCACTGGCATGCGCAGTGTTGAGATAGATCTGACCACCCGAGCAGATCTGGTACCTCCACCGGTCAGAGGGCCCGGTGGCGCCAGTGTACGGCAGTCTCAGTGAGCCTCAGAGCAGCTGTGGCTACAATGTAGCTCACCATCATCTGTGTGTGAATGACTGACCTCTGAATTGAAAAGCTCTATATAAGTACAGGCTGTTTACAATTTATAAACAAGATTAAATAAAGTAAAAAGAACAACATTTTAAAAAGTTAAGAAAAAAGGAGAAAAAGAAACAGACAGAAATCACAGAAAGGTATAAAATTGTGGTATTATTAATAAAAAAAAAGTGGTATGCAGAACAAACAAGGAATGTTCAAGTTAAAAATTAACTTTGATTTGATTTGAAGAAGGTGGGGGGGCTGGTTGACCTTCAATGACCTCTAGAAATATTTCTTTATATCATTAAAACGATAGCGGCACAAAAGCTAATTTTTGCTGCACAAACTAGCACAAACGTAGCACAAACGTTTGACACCAATTTTGTCTAATTTGAAGAAGGTGGGGGAGCTGGTTGACCTTTTGACCTTTACATATTCATTAATATCTTTAAATCCAAAGTAGCACAAACAAAAAATTTGCTGCACAAACGTTTGACACTAATTTTGTCTGATTGGAGAAGGTGGGGGGGGCCAACTTCACTCAGGTCTGAAAGACACATAAAAAGCGATATTCAATTCTTGATAAAATTAAAAGTCCTAGGGAGCATGATGAGGTAAATTTTATTCCCATAAGCAGTTAAAGAATGGTTGAATTATTTCTTATTATTTATGAATACTAAATATATTCTGTTTAAAAGACACTTCACCCATCCTTGCTTATGATAATAACCTAATAATAACCTGATAGAGTATTTGTTGTCTTGTACAGTGGATGTCCTTCCTCATGACTACAACCTCATGAACAGAAGAACACCTATTTAAAAATGTAAAGTTGATGGACAGTTCTAGGTGGTTCTCTTTGGATCTCACACAGGTGCACATGGATTCAGAGTTTTTGCCCGTCTGAGAACAGATACAGAACACTCTATTGAGCTTTTTCTGTGTTTGTTCTCACTCTTGCAGTAATTTAAAAGAAAGCTGTTAGAAGGATGATCGTTGTTCTCTTTCTCGTTAATTAACCACAGTAGTTTTTTTTACTTTTTTCCGTTCGGATGGCAGTAAAGATTTTAAAGTCTAATAGAAGCAGGTAAAAGTGCTTTTAGGATGTAACAGTCTGCTTCTAAATGAGCTCTCTTGCTCTGTAATGGCTTCATGCATGGAGTGAAGATATTATCCAACAGTTTCTCTCTATGTCTTGGGGGCATCCTAGCATTCAGTGAGCGTCCAGGGTCATTCCAAATTAGATGAGTAATAAAGTACCACTATGGAATGTACGTAGCAGAAGTTCTTGCTACTTAAGTTCAAATTTGTGTCGATATTGCAGATATACCCCCTCCCCCCAAAAAAACAAAAAAAAAACAACAACAGTGAATTAATCTCATGTTATTCTATGCAGATGCTCTGTCGGCAGAGAGGAAAATTGATCACCTGGCTATGCCAAACACTTAAAAGTGTTCCCATTGTACAGCTTCAGCTAATAATTGTTAATTAATTGGAGGTGTTAATTCACCTTGTATTGCATTTATGAATATTAAAATGATCAGTTAACCAAATATGACACAAAAGAATGATGTAACAATAGTTATTGCTTTTGTTTTTCTCCATATATTCAGATTACAAATGGATTTGGATCTTGACTTTGACTGGGCTCTTCCAACACAAGAATATGGTTTCAGTTAGAACATTCTATTAAAGCTATTGCTGTATATTCAGTCTTGTGTTGTTGGACCAGCTTCCCTGTTATAGCTGGCAAAAAGTATCCATGGATCATGGTGCTTCTGCCCCAATGTTTCACCATCGCGGGGTAACTCCAGGGGAATATCTAGTGTGGGGCTAAAAGAATTAACCAGATTTATTGATTATGGAAGAAATTGTCAACTAATTTAGTAATCTGTGTATCGAAAACATGGCTTAGGCAAACACAGCAACCGTGTTGGAGAAATAATTATACTACACTGAAAAAAATATTAACATTTTGCAATTAGGATAAACAACACTAACCTGTCAATATGCTTTGTCCAGAACTCCTCAAGTGGAAAGTTTTAGTTTCAAAACATGTATTTAAGGAACCTTGGTATCCAATTATTAATATGATGTTAATCAAAAGGTTCAAAACATGAATTAATTAAAACAATCATTAGTTGCAGCCTAAAGAAAACAATTCTGCTAAGTAGTAAATTCATTAGCTTTATATATATATATATATACTATATATATATATATATATATATACTATATATATATATATATATATATATATACTATATATATATATATATATAGGTATATAAACAGGAGTGAAAGGAAGTCTGAAGTGCATGGTATATGCATTAATTAAAGATATAGGGGCGACACACAGTTCCAGTTAGACCTGCTTCCTGCTATTTTGTGCCCTCAACTTTAGCGCACAAATTACTATCTGAGCACTGGAGAGAAAAGGGTGCAGAGTCTAAATCTCACACATGCTTGGTATGTTCATGTCTGAACCCTGCTAAACTCTGACAAACTCTGCTCTGCCAGCTGCGTTGCGTGCACTTAGCTCCGTGTCTGTGCTTGTGCTCTGCCCCGGTGGTGCGCTCAGACTGGTCATTGCTCGGCTGTTTCTGCCCTTGCTACTTAATAAACCATATGTGGCTCAAGATGGATGGATGGATGGATGGATGGATGGATGGATGGATGGATATATGGATGGATGGATGGATGGATGGATGGATGGATGGATGGATGGGGTGATAAGTGGGAAATGGAAAAACTATTCTATTCAGATCTGAAATACAAAAGTGTAATTTATTTGCTCCATTTTATTTTATTTTATTTTTACCTTTTTTTAAGGCAAGTCAATAAGAACAAGTTCTTATTTACAATGGCGGCCTGACGTTATATCGGTTTATATATATATATATATATAAAAAAAATGGTATCTTTTAAAATGCATGCAGGGTGTAATAAAACAAAATAAGCCTGTACATTTTTTGTATAGCAGCAGCAAGAATTTTATTCTACTTTCACCCTGGTATTACAGTTGTCACATGAGCCCGCCGCTCTCAAATACAACCAATTTTGACGGCAATGCTGCTATTTTTACTCATCTGAATCCAACACACACATACCCACCCACAAACAACCCCATTAAGAGTCACAATACATCGCAGCTTTTGTAAATGACTCTTGCTCAGTGGAAAAAAAAAAAATCTGTGCTGTGTCCCTTTATTTACCTAACTTCAAACTGATGCTTGATCTCCAGAAAAGCAGTTCCTGCATTATGTGGATGGAACAAGCAATTGCTGACATCCACGTTTCAGCTGACTTGTAGAAAAAAAAAGTGAAAGAGAAGTGTAGAAACTCTTGTTTGCGATAAAACCTGAGGTGCCTTTTCTGCAGTCAACCAGACAGATTCTCACCAAGTGACCTGGGGCTTTTCACTTCAACTGCACCGCACACATGCACCATGGAATGAAGAAGAATGAAAAGGACAGCAGGAAACATAACAGAGAGAAGGACTTTATCTCCCCTCATTCCTGCTGTACCCATCAGCAATGCAGTGCTTTAAATGCCCAAGACGCCCTGGAAGCTTTCAAAGTAGGAAGAGGGTGTTAGACAGATGCCATGGCCTACTGGCAATGCCTGCTTCAAGGAGGTGAAGAGGAGCTTTCAATTTCTGGAGATTTCTGAACAGTGTGCTTGAACCATCACATTTTCATCCATGTCTCGAGTGACTTGGGTTCCCCTAGGTGATTAATTAAGCAGGTAGCTTCTCAGACTGTTCCGATTTTAAAAAATCATTTTACCGAAATGACGGTCAGGCTCAGGGCAGCAGCTTGTACATTTAATTGGTCTCTGCACTGAAACCTGGAGATCTCGAGATGTGGGGCAGAGTGGTGTGAGAGATATTTTTTATTCTGGGAAATAGAAAAGGGAGGATCAAAGGAAACAAGAAGAAATATAACAAATTAGATTTTTTCTTTCTCACAAGTATCAATATTCTTACTTCTTTTGTCGAATTGCAATGAAAAACTTATGGCATTGAGTTTTTACCAAGAATGAAAAATAAATTATTACAGTTCTCCCCTTTTGGACTTCAGATATCTATGTCATTCTCGTTTGTTGATCTTTGGTTTATTTTACTTTTTGTGTTATATTTAAGCAGCCTTTAGTTACTCTCTGTTGCCCCCTTGTGTCAGTCTCCTTTCCCCTAGCTACCTTTTAGTCACTTCTATTCACACCTGCTCCATATCAGCTGATTACCCCAGTCTATGGCTCAATTCCGATTTTTTTTGTCAAATCCGATTTTTTTTTTTGCGTTGCCGTTTATATTTCCAAATATATGCGATTTGTATGTGATCTCCTGCGTACAGCGCAAGTGTCCCGCATGCGCAGTAGAGGACGCAATGACATCACCGGGAAGCATGCTCTGTGTTTACAGAAGTAAACATGGATGGTAGTGCCAGTTCGCATCTAGCTGTCTTTTCCAACCATAAAAACTGAATATTTTCGATATGGTTAAACATAAATACTTCTCTCCGCATCATCGTCCGCCATGGTTGTTGTTTTTCTTGCCGCTTCTGCGTAGCTAGGCGCCGAATAGTGACCTTTGTCGGGTATAAATGGCGTTCAGGTTGGATGAATCCGACCTGGCCGTTTAGACACAGAGTCCATAGCCAAGTGGCCTGGGTCGGATTGGAAAAAAATCAGATGTGTTTTGTTCAGACTGCCATGAAAAGATCAGATCCAGGTCCCATATGGGCAAAAAAAATCAGATTTGGGTCCCTTCAGGCTGCAGTGTGAACGTAGCCTATGTTCTGTCTCCATATATGTTCTACCTGGGCAGTTCTTCAGTGCTGTTTTGTTGTTGCTGCTTACTTGGCTCCCCATGTGTGTTTTCCCCTGATGTCTCCTGTTTTTTGTTTTTTCTGCATTTGTTTGTTTTTGGATTTTGTTTCTGTTGCCTTTGATTTCATTGAACCTGCAAGATCTCATCTTTGTCTCCCATATCTCTGTGTTTGGGTCTTCAACCAACCTCCACCCCAACATTGACAGAAATATATGTTTTTTTTTCTATTTTGTAACAAGTAAATCTGTAATTCTGAGTATTTCTATTTAGCCCACTTCTACTCTAATAGCGATGATTAAAATGTACATCAAATGACTCCATATTTAGTTTATTGGTAAATATTGTCACCTGGTTGGTCATTTAATGACAACATTAACCTCAGACATTTGGTGAATACAATAAATCAACAGCAATTATAACAAGACGCAGCGCTAAGCATTTAGTTCTCCTAGGTACAAATCATTTGTAGTGCCCACCTTCCCCCCATCCTACATAGATACACTATCCACACAAAGCATTTATTCTTTCATATGCCTGGGGCCGTTCAAAGGCTAAGGAAACCTTTTTAACCTCTGGAAAATGTTGTCATACTGTAGAACACCAACTAACTTCATAAATGCGTCTCATTTGGCATATCACATCATATTCAGTCGCAATATGCCATATTATCATGATAGGTTTTGTGTTGCTGAAGAAGATTCATTATAAAGAAATGATCAAAGCCATCCATTCATTTAACTTTGCTGTTTAGAGTACAATTAATTTTGAATAAGGACAGATGTGACAGGATGAACAAGGGATCCTTTCTAATGTTTTTGTTAATTTGTGGTTATTTTGTAATAAGAAGTTTAGTTTTGCTTCAGGAATGGAAAAACTAATCTGTAGAGAGGCTTTCATATATTTTTCGTGAAAAGGAAGCTTCCTTGTGTCTGTCTCCCTCTCAGCCACACTCAGCCCAGCTGTGCCTGACACTGTTGAGGGGGGATCACAGCTGGTCTAATTGCTCTGTGGAAGAGGTGGCCATAAGTTCAGACAGAGTGGACCTGTGCCCCCGACGTTTTAAAAAAGCCACAGTGCAGAGATGGTCTAGAAAGCATTCCTAATCATGAAGAGAAAGGGGCGTAACAGAAAGGTCTACTACTTTATCACAGCATTGGATCATAAAATGATACTCCCAGTGTCATGATCTTGGTGGTGATGATGACTGGTTCATCATTCTGATTATGTTCTGATTGCTTGATCCTGACCAATTCTGCCTGATCTTCTGGTTCTGAATCCTCAGCACGTCCTTGACACTGGCTTAGACTTCGCCCTCTGGATTGTCCTGCACTCCTTCGTTTGCCCAGATCTGGTCTCCTACTCGTTCTCCGTCCTCTGGTGCTGTGGCGTGTGAAACACCCTGGGCGGCACTCGCCACATCTCTTTGCAGCCCACTGGCTGGATCCTACCTTGTTCTCTGGGCAAGGACTTAACTATAAAACCAGAGGTTCTTGCTTTACATGTCCTTGCTGTTACTGCAGATCTGCAGTTTTTAAATAATCGTTTTTGAATGATATGATTGTTCTTTCTGCTTTGAATACTTGGTCCCTTGTTCTGATATTGAAATAATATGTCACATCTGCAAAGGCCTTTCCTTTTATAATCACAGACTAAAAAATAAACCATTAAAAGGCGAGGAAAACAAGCACCTAACAACATGTTTTGCGGTCCATAAAAAAAGTAATAGAAACCTTCTCTTCCTAGAGAAAAGGAAAATCTGAAATGAGATCTCCAAAATGTTTCATGTGCTTCTCCAAGAAAACTATGAGATATGCATAAACCAAAATGAAACCAAGGTTTATTTCTCCTGTGTCTCAGTTTTTTTTTTGAGCAATAAGATGTACTAAAGCTCTATTTAGTCTCGTAAAGACTAAATCCTTTAGTTCAGTCCCTCTCTTTCAAGGAACAACCAGAAGATTTGAAGTGCAACGGATAACCCAGCAGGGTTGCCTGTGGTCTCCTTTAATAATTCTTTTAGGTATTAGCTGTTTTTCATAAGAATAGCCAAGATATTAAGCCATTGAATGTATTTGGTTATCCTCTGATAATAACTCAGCTCGCTGATGATACCATTATTTTTTTGTACGATGAAAAATAGATCCCCTTAGTTCTAAAAAAAAATATTAAATTTCTGGATTATACTTTAATTTATAGAAACTCGAGTTAATCAAATCAATACATGATTATTAATGAAGCACCTTATATGGGATTCCAGTGAAAGAAAAACTTAAATAGTTAGGCTTGACCATAAGAATACCATCATAAGGCAAACAAAAGATTTGAATGTTTGACCCGTCATAAAAGAAACCAAATGCATTCTTAATACCTGTCTATGAAGAGATCAGTCTACCAAAGGGGAGGCACTCTCCATTTCCTGTACATATCCAGCCTTTTCTTTCACTATGGCCTGTTTGGGTGACATTGGCGTCACATGCAGGAGTTTGCCTTGCAACCAGACGCTTGTGGGTTCAAGCTTCAGCTTCCAGTGTTGATGTGTCCTTGGGAAAGTGACTTAAACTGTATGTGGAGAAAAATGATGGTGGTCAGAAGGCCTGGTGGTGCCTGAGCATGTTAGCTTCCCTTCTGTCAGTGAGCTCCAGAGCACCTATAGCAACAATGTGACTTGCCATGATAATGTGTAGATTCAAGTTTTGCCAGGTATCTCCTTTAAATCTCAAATATCTCACCTAGTAAATTTTAGGAGAATGAAGACAAAAAAAGACCAAATAGGAACTAAAATGAGGCTGAGATAAGGAACTCAAATATGTCTCAAGAACTACAGAAGAGCAAGATTTGAATTTTCCTCTGCTTAAACAAGTCTCCATCCTGAGTTCTTTTAGTCTTTTATCCTCTTTATTTTACACATTCTATCTCTTTTATCAAATCAAGTAAAAAGCTGTGTACTTTAGCATCAATTCTTTTCCTAAATTGTAAATTGACTCAAACAACAATGACTTTTCCAATTCAAATGCTCAGTGAGACCAAAAAATTTAACTAACTAAATAAACAAAACATTAAAACAAAACTCAAGGTTAAAGAACTTTGTCTGGAGCTGCCACCTTTCCCCTTACAAGTAGGTTATCTTCTACTGCTAAATAACACATCAAGCCCTTTGCTACTTTACTGTCAAACACCTCCTTATTGGGTCCCTTTCTGCTCAGTAGGGTTAATAAAAAGCACCATTTGTTTCAAAATCCCATTATGAAGCCGCAGTCACCTTTGATTTGTCATTTTTTAAAGTTTCAAATGACGTTCTGCATCATCAAAAAATCAAAAAATCTTTAAAAGATGGTTGTTGAACTGACTGTTTTTTTTCTTTTTTATCTTTCTTTCTCTTACTTTTTTACCTTTAAATTTTGAATCAGGCAAGGAGAGATACTTCCTGTTGTAGATCTCTTAAATTAGATGTGCAAAGGCTGTGGTTGTTTTTACAGAATAAGGTTTTATCCCCAATGTTCTCTAGAGAAACAATAGCTGCTGTTGTTGTAGCTATCCATGAATGCTTATTGATTTTGGATTTAAAATGAAGTTCAAGTTTAAATGTGAACAGTTCTACCTCTATAGCTGGGTCCTATTGGCTCCTGCTAACTGAAAAGTAAAGCTCTGAAGTTCAACAGATTTACATAAATTACAGCTTCTTTGTTCACTCATGCGAGTGGATCAAAATGTATTGCTTATTGTGGCTTTCAGACGGTCTTTCATTGTGACTCAGAAGCCCGTTAAGGCTGTTCCAAAGGAGGTCAAACTAACAGTCAGCAGTAGGCAATCGATACTACCTGATTTATCCTAATTTGACACAATTTGTTGAAGTAGACTCCAAAGCACACTAGGAAGCCTAAAAAGTTTAACCTGATAAAAAAGGAAATAACTGAACTTGTCTTTGTTTACTTAGCTTTTCCAAGGAACTGGGTGTCTTTAAAACAAAAAAAAACACTTTTGGAGCAAAAGAAAAAAAAAATTCCAACCATTAAATTCAGTTTAATCCCATGCTTTTAAATGTCATATTGCATAAAAAAACAGACGGGTTCAGTCTCATCAATTCAAATTCAGTTTCTGGTGGCACAGCTTTCTTTTGCTGCCACATACTTTTTACGTCTACTACAGTGAAATCATTAGAAACTATCCTGTTTTAACCGATCCTAAATAACCTCACTGACTGCAGAATAGGCTGCTTTTAACCTTGTTTAAAAATACCAGACACAAACCTACAGTTTATGTTAAAAGGGAGATTTCTGGTTTATAAACTTTTATTTTTAAGCTATTTTTCAGTCTGCTGAATTTGCTGTGCTGTTTGGAGGTCAAGTTAATAAACAATAACACTGAAAAACC
>JAGKQL010000025.1:4606482-4726482 GCA_018398635.1 Cyprinodon brontotheroides
TGTTTGTAACTGACCAAATACTTATTTTCCACCATATTTTGCAAAAAAATTCTTTAAAAATCAGACAATGTGATTTTCTGGATTTTTTTTCTCATTTTGTCTCTCATAGTTGAGGTATATCTATGATGAAAATTACCGGGCTCTCTCATCTTTTTGAGTTGGAGAACTTGCACTATTGGTGGCTGACTAAATACTTTTTTGCCCCACTGTACCTCACCGTAATGCTTAAGCTAAGCCTAACTCTAACCCATTTGACAACTTAGCCCTAAACCTATGTAACTATTACCAAAATAGTTTGTGAGGAGCAGCCAAAATGTCCTCCAAAGGTTAAAAACTGAAACTAGTCCTCAGTCTAATTCTAAAACAGGAGCGCAACAAACACACACTTGGGACACTTGAAGACAGAAGGGTACACTTTGCACTAATCCTTGTGCTCCTTGCAGAATCAAGAGTTTTTATGTTATAATTTCCCCACATAGAAAGTTTTCTGGGAGACACTAGCTCAAAATTCATAATATACAAACATATGTTAAAAAATCTATAGAAAAATATGAAGAACTAGCATCCTTAGAGAGGACCTAAAATGTTAAAAGGAGTTGCACCAAGCTTTTACATAAAGTGCAGCTTGTAAAACAGTCTATGAAATGGTCTGGAGGTTTAGTGGATTTTCAGGAGAGAGTTTAGAGTCTGCTAGCAGGGAGATCTTTGCCTTTAAAAGCTTTGGGAAAGAAGCTGTTCTTAAGTCTATTTGTTTCTGATTTAACCCTGTAATGCCAAATGTAATCATATTTGATACATACGGTTTCTGAAATGTTTTGCGTCTGACACTTTTTGCATAATTTAATGGTAAAAACTATACTCAAAATCCTATTGTACACAATCAGATATACCTGATAACAGCCAGTAGAAGACTACACAAAAAATAATCTTGACTTATCGCGATAGTAATAAATTATTAATATCAAAAATGTATTTCTGTTTTTCTTTTACATATTTTGTTAAAAGGCAAATGAGCTTTGGGAAAGTAAGCTGTCTCTTAAGTCTCATTCTTGTTTCGGGATTTAATATTCCTGAATTATTTTCCAGATGGAAGTAGGACAAACGACGCATTACTAAGGTGCTGCTGCTTTAGTCAACTCTCCTAGAATGAATGTTTACTTTAGTTAATGTTCAGACTAACATTGGTAGCCTGACGTAGTCCTACTCAGGCGGGACTAAGTTTAAAAAATAAATTCACTCAATTGAAGTTATTTGTGCAGCCTGGTCTGTTAACATCTATAATGTTTCACTTATTTTGTAAAATATCAGTGGTTAACATCAGTTGTCTTTGTAATATTGTGAGTTTCTAAACATTAAATCAGATTTATGTGCAGTTATTCAGTAATAGAGTAGCCAGTTTACAAAATCCTTTTTTATATGTGTAGAAATATGCTAAAGTGTTGCCTCTCTTACTTTAGCACAATTTTGGACACACTACACAACTCTGATCCTAACCCGAAATGGTCTCTAATGGCTGTGAAGCCAAATGTGCATTATTTTGAAATATCTGCACTTACTCAAGTCACACAGCAATTAACCATCTCACCGAATCCTGATTTACTCAACACAGTAAGCAGTTTAAAGGTTTACTGCCTCTATAAGCACTATAATATAAACAACACACTACCAGCCAAGCCCAGGCTGTCAGAGCAAATCTCATGAGCCGCTTTTACTCTTTCCTTGATGAAGCTTAGTGCTGAGGGCAAACTTCTCTTTATTTAATAACACCCCCGCATTTTTAAAAGCTGATGGCAAAAAATATATAAAGATTAATAAGAATGCCTGCCATATGAGTACAAAAATTTAACTAAATAGGGCTTGCAGATTAAAATTAGCTGATGCATTTAGCAAATTATGAAACATTTATAAGAGTTTAATTCTACTTTACTTCTGTAAAAGTGCCTTGAGATGACATCTGTTGTGCAGAGATGGGAAGTAACGAAGTACAAATACTTCGCTACTGTACCTCAAGTAGATTTTTCTCTGATATTTTTACTTTACTACTTATTTTATGGCTTAATTTTTACTTCTACTCCTTACATTTTACACAAATATCTCAAAACTTTTCTACTCCTTACATTTTAGAAAATTGGCTTGTCACTTTAGTTTTGAATAATTTCAATGGAGTTATCGTTATTATTTTTCACGCCATCAATACCAAATTCAATTTAATTGCTGGGAATCTTCATCTATGTTGCATTTGACGATCACTACAAGCATTTAGAATCGGCAGATTCAGCGGTATTCATTCGCTGCAAATCATTGCAGCTTGGTATTTTGGTATTAGCATAGTAGTATGGACGCAAATTAGATGATTGAAAATGAACACAACGGAGATCTAGTCCTATTGGCAGACATCCATTTTAAAATGTAGGCAACGCATGAAAAAAGTGGTTTCTACTTTTACATTTTATACTTTAAGTAACTTTCATAAGCCTGTACTTTGTTTTTTACTTGAGTAAAGAAGTTTAATCAGTACTTCCACTTTTTACCAAAGTATTTTTTAAAGCTACAGTGTGTAATACCACAGGGATATACAGTCAGAAATGTAATATATTATACATAACTATGTTATTTATCATCATCTACGAAGCTCAGCCTCTTAACCTTAATATTTGCGCTGCCTTAGAATTCGCTATTATTTATAATTACATAGGAGCTGGTCTCGCAGCCATGGAGGCAGACATCTTTGCGCCACGGCAGCCCAGACAACAAACTAGCGACAAGTAGAGATTGCCCACACGCCGAGAAAGTAACTACAGCAAGTTGAGAGAGATGAACTGAGACGGTACTACGGAACAATAGATGGCAGTATTAAAAAATATCTATGTAAACAAACCTCATCACTTGAGAGAAGTTGCAGGTGATGCGGACGCCGTGGAAGACATTTTGTCCCCGTGAACGCCGCCGCACTGTTGTTGGGGAGAAGCGGTGGGGGAGATGTTCATGTTACAAGCTGGGCGGTCTGCAGTCTGGACGTTAGATGTCGCTAAAAATTACACACTGTAGCTTTTAAGACAAGTATCTTTACTTTTACTCAAGTACAGAAAGTGAGTACTTTTGCCATCTCTGGTGTTGTGTATTAGCCCTATATAAATAAAATTAATTGAATTAAGAAATACATTTATTTAATCAAATTCCAAGGCTGCACAGCTCTTTTTTTTGTCTTACTAGATTAGTAACCCATAAACTAGTAACAGTGCAGATGTAACAGGATTTTTTGGGTATTTTTCAAACCCCCGTATCAGATTAATGCTAATGGACTGATGGATGAAAACCAAAGCAGGAATTAGCATAACTTAAAAGCCAAACCGGGTTAAGATATGCAGGAAAAAATGGATTTATAAAATCTTTGCCAATCAAGCTCTCTGTATCTTGCGAGGTTTGTCGTCGACTTCAGAATTGTGAAAAACAAAGTGACAAAATTTATTGGAGCTGTTGATTGGGTCCCAGGTCTGCACCCTTTCTTCCAGTGTGTAGTTTCTTGCTGTGTAAAGAGCTGTGAACAGCTGCTGGAGTGGAGAGAACCTGATACACTCAGCTGGAGACCGCCACACTCTTCTCTCCACACACACACCCCAACACACACTCGGAGTGTTTGACTGGGCTTACAGCTGCTGGTGCCGCTGCAGCACCTCCTGATGGGAGGGACGTGCTCATCGTCTCACTCTTCTTTCTCTCTCAGTCTGTGGATGTCGCCGATGCTGCCATTACATTTTCTTCTACATTCCTTGCTTTCCATAATAGAATCATCCTTATTAGAATGCAGATAAGCTTTCTATACCCTTATCTTACATGTGCATAAATCAGTGTTTTTCACTTGATCTGCTGCAATCACTTGCACAACTCTTACATCATCAGTGTCACTTGTTCTTCAGTATTTCTCTCATTTCCCCCCCTTTTGTACATCCCCTCATGCTGTAGTCTACTGAATAAGCTGCAAGAGTTGAGAGTTTCCTTGCTCTGACAAGAGATAACAAGCCCATATGTTTAAATACTGCAGCGACTGCTGCAGCATCTGACCTGTGCCAACTCTTGCACATCTTCACAGGATCAAAGTATTGCCCGTCAAATCTGTGGCTGGACCATCAAATTGTTGGAAAATGGATTATTGTTGACAACATTCAGTGGCTCTGCTGTTTCTGATATACTGGAGAGCAGTATATTGCAATAACTTAACATTTTATTCCCCCTGAAATGATGAGAGATGCTTCTAAATGAAAATGTGAAATACGCTTCTCTAAGGAGCTGTAAAGAGATCAACTGCATCTGTTTCGAACGGAAAAGTAAAGTTACAGTGTCTGCCATGTTTTTAAGCACCCACCAACATTTGCCTTCTGATTACAAGATGGTTCACAGTTACATGATTTCGAAAGAATGGGGTACATTGATGTTGATCTGATGGTAGATGCTCGATATTTTTACTGATATCTATCTATCTATCTATCCATCTATCTATCTATATCTATATCTAGTAGTGATGGGATCGATTTATGAAAACCTGGCCCGAACCGCTAGGTTCGACTGTCTCGTTCAGTTTATGCGGTGTTTCGTTTCGCCGTTCATGCGCTGCGCCTCCTTTTTCTCATAGGCTTAAGCCGCATACACTCCAGAGCAGAAGGTGGCGGTACTGCCAAGTACCAAAGCCAACCGCCAGTAGTAAAAAACAAGAAGGCTTTCCGCTGGATCATTTAAAATAATTACAATCCATTATTGTTGGGGGATTTTTCATTAATTTCATACATTTTATGGGATTTCGGGTGTAACTATCAACATATACCGAATCGAACCGAACCGAAAACCGTGAATCGAACCGAACCGTGGATTTTGTGAACCGTTCCACCCCTAATATCTAGATATATTTATCTATCTATATATCTATATATATATCTATATATATATATGCTGCCTTGCAGCAAGAAGGTCGCGGGTTCGATTCCTGACCCCGGGGTCTTTCTACGTGGAGTTTGCATGTTCTCCTTGAGCATGCGTGGGTTGTCTCCGGGTACTCCGGCTTCCTCCCACAGTCCAACAGCATATATATACATGTATATATTTCCAAATGGACCGTCCCACTGATATTGCTGCTGGGCTTCACTGAAACATCCCTCAGTTCTGTGCTGCGTCACTGTCAGATGCCAAAAAATACATACTGGAAAAAAAAGATTGCAACTGTTTTGGTATCTACTTAATCATCATGCTACGTCATGCTAATATGAACAAATGGTATAAAAATAACAGATATGATTAAGTAAATGCCAAAAACGGTTGCATAATTTTTTTCAGTGGCACATAGCTAGCAAATAACAACATACAGATAAAAATTTCTTGGTCAAATAAAGTGAAATGTATTTGTGGTTTTGATGCAGTAGGTTAAAATACTGAAGATGATGATGTAATGGGGCCTTGTCATTTAATACAATTTATATGGAGAGAAATTGTTGGAAATAAATGCATTATATTCAAGTCATGTTTTACAGCTCACACTATCTAAATTTCTTGGGTTTTGCTTTTCTCTGGATACAGGAAGAGCAAAAACGCATTTCTATCGGTCGTCTTGGATGTTAGCAACATTTTTGTTGGTCAATGTGCGCATCAAGTTTTGTTCATAAACTTATTTGAAAAGAATGCAATTCATAAAACTCAGTCTGAAAAAGGAAATTTAAAAAAATAAAACATGTTAAAAAAAAATTTAAAACATAAAGCTTTGGGGGGAAAAAAAGGGAACATAAGCTAAAAATATAAAATCTGGAAAAACAGCAACATTACTAAAAAAATCTTTTATTCATACATTTTTAAAATGGTCATCTATGGATTGTAATTTTTTAATTTTACAATTACAGAATGAGTTCTTTGCTCGCAACAAAAAAGGGAACAAAATTTCCCCCATAGACTTGTAAGTCACTCTAGTTACATACAAAGACTTTCTGATTAAATTACGTAGTGCTTTTGGCTTATTATATTATATATCACTTCTGTTTTAAACTTTAAACAGTTTTCCCCCCATTTTTTAGAAAACTTACAAGACAATGTGACTGGAAGGACTACATTGGACATTAGCGTAATCAGAGAAGTAACTTGTGATATATGAAACAGAAAAACTGAAAATTCCAGGATCAAGTTTGGGTAAGTTTCCTTTTAGCAAACAGTTTACTCAAAATAATTAATAAAAAAGGCATTTTATTTTTATTTTAGTTTAATATTTTATTCTGCACTGAACTCATAATACATAAGAATTGAATCTCCGATATGACACTACCTCAGTTAACCATTAAATTAATTCAAGACTTTGTACACATCATATCAAGGAGATGCCATTAAAATGGGCTGTAATTTTGTATCAAAGCACTTTTTCATCCAGCATATATAAAATAAATCCAGTACATTAGCCTATTCTATAGATTCAGCTGTACACAACCAATAAAGCTCATCCAGACTGTGTAATCAGTCCCACCACAGCACTGGCAACAACAAACAAACAGTGCAGTTCACTGGGAAGGGAAAATGTTTGAAATTGGTTTAAGATCTCGTTAAAACTGCTCACAATGCATGCATGACAAGTCAAATTTAGGTACCGTGTAGACTGCATAATAGAAAAACTTTTTCCATCATAATATCACTGACAGCCATTTTTTGTTTTGTCACATCACACTATCGCACTCAATATGCTCATAACAAAATTCATAACGCAGCTGCAGTGGAGTTCATATTAAATTACTGATAGAAAAACAGCTTTTATCAACTTAGTATACCTAAAAACTGCACATATTTTTTTTTATTTCTTTTTTCAATATGTATCTCAGAAACAATATTCCTGCAAAATGAATACTCAAACCACTTTTATTGTATTTTTTGCCTTTAAAAACATTTTTAAAAAGAAGCTGTGAATAAAAAAAAATTTAAATAAATCTGTCTCCTGCATAAGTGTTTAGCACTCTGTTGCCACATTGAAGAATTGGTATGTAAAGCACTGCATCAGCGCCGGCCAGCATATGGTCCAACAAAATAGCCTGCCAGATATCTGGTGGGGCAGCAGGGAATCTAGCAGCCAAGTACACTCACTGGAAAATGCTGAGGATGTGCATGAGTATGTAATCCATGCAAAGCACATGATGGATGTTAGGGAATCAATTTCAAACATCTCTGAAAGACTCCTGGGGGAAAAAAAACAAAACGTTTTTACAATTTTCTTTCTTTTGTTCATGATTTACAAAAAGAAATTGATGGAGTAGCAGCATGAATTTATATCAAAGGATGTGCAAGGGAGTACAAAAAAAATACTTTTGGACTTACTACATGATAGTGCAATTGACATGGTACAATTGCAGTTTATAAAGAGAAGGTGTTTATTAATTTGAGGATTTTCAGAATTCGGCAACAAAGGGCAGAAACTCAAAGTTTACCAACAGGATAATCAAAACCATGTACAAAGTGATGTCATTAAATATCATCTTACAGTTTGAAACACTTTAGCATCGGGTACAACAATGAACTAATTTATTATGGAGAGTTAAAGGGAAACGCCGTTTTTTTTTTTACATTGGGACCTTGATTTTACGTTATTACATCATGTTCTACTCACCCATATTAGTTTTGTGTCATTTGAGCTGTTCTGAAGATATTCTGTTAGGTTATGTCCAAGTAATGTCTTCCTATGGGCAACGACTTCTAAGGCACAAACTAAACTGTTCATAATTTATTCTTTATGGTAAAGCCAGCATTCATAACACGTAGGCTTAATCACTTTCCCCAGACATCCGCGGGTTATATTTTTAATATTTATATTTTTAAAACATAGCGGAGTGTGTATGACGCCATCCGCGCGCCGGCTACCGCTACCGTTCATTCTTCCTGTCCGCTGAACTGCTGCTAGTTTTACTCACATGCCTGGAACATCGACTGAACATCTACTCCCTCACCAAAAAGCCCAGCAGAGGATGTATTTCCTGCGGCAGCTGAAGAAATTCAACTCCTAGCCTCAGGACAATGATGGTGCAGTTCTACCTCCATCATTGAGTCCATCCTCACTTCCTCCATCACCATCTGGTACGCTGGTGCCACCACCGCTAAGGACAAGAGCAGACTGCAGCGTGTCATCCGGTCTGCAGAGAAGGTGATTGGCTGCAATCTTCTCAGGAGCTGCACGCCTCCAGGATCTCTGAGGCGTATTAGGGAAATATTTCGTCAGGCTGATCCCTCGCACCCCAGTCACAGATTATTTCAGTCACTTCCTCTCTGGCAGGAGGCCGCGTCCATCAGGACCAGAACCTCCCCGCCACAAAAACAGTTTTTTTCCCATCTGCTATCCGCCTTATCAACAAGGCCAAGAGCCCCGCGACACTGGACAATGTTTCTTTCCCCATTCAGGATTTCGCTACATTAACGCACAGTCTACTGTTTGTATATAGCTTCTGTGTGTATATTTGTCTGCACCAACAACACCAAGTCAATTCCTTGTAAGTGCAAACCTACTTGGCAATAAACTTGATTCTGATTCTGATGTCTAGAGCTACTACCACAGATGATCTCGCTCTCCAAATGGAATTGAACAATTCAGATTAGCTAGAATGAATAGAAGGGGAAGAAGTGTCCTTGGCTTCCTGTCACAACTCCAGTGCTGCACGCGGATGATGATAAATTATGAACAGTTTAGTTTGTGCCTTCAAGTCTTTGCCCATAGGAAGACGTTGCTTTGATATAACCTAACCGAATATCTTCAGAACGGCTCCAAATGACACAAAACTCATATGGGTGAGTAGAACATGATGTAATAACGTAAAATCAAGGGGCCAAATGTAAAAAAAAAAACAGCGTTTCCCTTTCAGTAATATAATAGTAACTGCTGGTTAAATATTGGTGTCTACCTCGTTTAGGCGCTCCAAGTCATATTCCATGAAAGTGGCCTTGTTCAGTATACTTTGAGAATTTTGTTTTTTGATAAATTCCTCTAACTATGCTGGAGACTCATCCATAAAATACTTAAGGCAGTCATTTTTATTCAGTTTGAAATGCTCAAAACCTAAAAAGGTATTATTGTAAAAATTTAGGCAAATATAATGACAATGGACTCCTATGAAATAAAAGCATTACTTTTTCGTAAAGCTGTTTAATAGATTTTGATGCAGTAGCACAAGGAACCATGTTGTGAAGTAATATTAGCCTCTGTTGAGAGGCGCAATTCATTTAAAATTATGTAGGTTATTGTTGACTATTTGAGCTACTTTTACATAGGTCTTAAACATAAAGTTGGAAGCCAAAAATATTAAATCAAAAGGGAAAATGAGTAACAATCATAGCTGCAATTCCTCTCCATCCAGAAAAACATGAGATCTGCTCAGTGGTGTTTGTTGTTTGGTGATAATGTGCTTCATTTTTTATTTATTTTTTTATCAATGTCATGCAGACAGTTTTTATTTACTGTTTAGAGAAATACAAGGATCTTGGAGCCAATTGTGTATTTTATTTATATCATTTGTAAGAGTAGTGCCAGCTTTCTAAATGTCTTTTCTCTGTGTGAAAATGTGCCCACATACATCACACAGTTAAATCAAGGCAATCATCCTTTAGCCCCGTGAGACGATCCTGATCTCGCCAGCTTCAAGGTTTCACTCGCAGATCAGTCTGGAGACTCTCCGCTAAAGTTATAGGAAAATTTGGAGCCGCTCACCAAAACTTAACGCCCCAAATTCAGCGCTGGCTGGGTTTTGAGGCTGGTTGAGGTGTGACGCAACCAGTGGCAGCGAAACAGTTCAGTCTAAAAAGAACATGGCGGCTTCAGCGCATGAAATCGCTAAGCGTGTTAGCGTGGCTATCGAAAGCAAGTTTTACCAGAATTACAGAGTATTTTTCACTGAAAAGAAGAGCAAAACACTGCTCTGGAGGCTTTTCTCAGAGGAAAAGATGTTTTTGGCCTTCTCCCACTGGTTTCGACAAGAGTAGCCTGGCTTGTGGTTGTTGTTTTCGCCGCCTGTTAGTACCGCCATGCTTCGCTGATCTGATTCATTTATTTGGCCCGCGCTCTATCACCAACAACATAGGCCAATCAGCTAACCAGTATTTTCGGCCCTTCCCAAAATTACCATTTCAATGAAGGTTTTCAGTAGATGGATATGCGGAGCAAATCAATCTGGCAGAGTCAGGTTAAGCAACCTTAATATAAAGGGAAAATAAAAATGGCCCAGAATAGAGCCCTGCAGAACCCCAACATTATAATAAATGCAGAGGAATTTGACACCATTAACATTTAAGTGCTGATTGCCAAATCACTGTTTCCTTGATGACACAGTTACCATATTTCAGATAAATACTCACACGTCTAAGTGTTGTTTTCATACTAGGGTTGTCAAAAGTCTGGATAATCAAAAAAGTAGTTTACTACCATATTGTATCCAACAATACTCAATTTACATCAAAAGTATGCGATACAAGCTACCACCAGTGGTACCTAAGCAGTCCATTCATCTAAAAGTGCAGCAGAATAGAGGAAAATGCATCTTTCAAGAAACACTGGTGATTGAATAATTCTGGGGTACTTTTCAGTTTCAGACTTTTTTTTTGTACAGGTGCAGCTACTTTGAGAATTATTTTTGTTCCTTAACGGTTTGGCTAGTGCGTCATTGTTATGTGTGCAAAGCATAGTCAAGTAAGGAACATGTAATTAAAATTTTGTAAGTTCAATTATCAAGCCCTTAATACGTTTGCACAACAAATAACCTCAAAATATTGTTCTTATTGTTTATATTGTATTTATTTTTTTTATTTGTATTTTAATTATTAATTAAAAATATTTCTGTGGAAAATTTGGAGTGTTTTATCCTTGTGAGTATCAAAAATGGTATGTCAGTATCGAATATTTTCCTTAACTCTATCGGTATCGAGTTGAAAAGTTTAGTATCGTGACAACCCTATTTCATACACACACGTACCACCTTGTTACACAGTTGTCTAGTTATGACTAGTGGGCTTCAGAACCAGAGTGTAACAGGCAAAAGTGCCTTGTGTTTATCAGTCTGTGAATCGCCCAATGTTATGCCACCCCTAAGAAAATGATACCCAGGCAAGCGGCCCGTATCATCCATATCAAAACCCACCACTGTTTAGGACTGAACAGACATTGCATACTGTAAATAAATGGAGCAGAGTGATTCCTCAGAGAAATTGCTGTTTTTCCTGTCTGCTGATAGTACAGGGAAGCAAAAAAAGAAGAAGAGAGGTCCGTAGGCTTCCAAAGTGCTGTGCTTAATTTAGCTCAGTCATCAGGAGGTAACCAAAAATCAGATAAAGCCTAGTGTGTACCTGGAAGCGTCTGCTTGCTTTGTTTGCACTTAAAGTGCAAACAAAGCTCTACTTGGAGTTTCTTTCTGCAACTTAAAGATGCAAAGCTGGATTTCAAAGGTGAAAATGATTAATATAATTACTGAGATCTGTTGGCAATGCTCGGTCAAACTTAGCAGCTGCTGCTGGGTGACTTTGAACACCTGAATTCTGCGGTTATAGCTCTGTATAGAGCTGAACCATAGGGGTGATACTGGGATCAAGTCTAGCAGCAGGATTGACCTTAACAGCAGCTGCTCTGAGAGGCAGGAAGTTTATACCAGAACCCGCTCCCAGACAGGTGACCCTTAGTAATGTAGGCCGCAAGAACAGCTGAACAGGTGACATGTCTCTGTACGGACACAGCGTGGTGAAATTATAACGGGTGTAACAGATGTAACACACCAGGCGAGGTTCTAAAAAGGCATTCGGCAGCCCACATGTTTTAATGTGCCACACAGGTTTTGTTTGCTCTGAAACAGCACACCTAAGCTGACAAAACCTCTGCACACATTTCAGCTTCTGTTTACCCCTCTAAGAAAATCAGGTCAAGTTTAACTCCCCCATTCCATCTCACTTTCCAAAGGCAAGTGTGCAGAGAGCCGCTCCGACAGGCTGTCCGTCTAATTGACAGGCCCAGGTCACACGGAGGATGGAAAAATGATGGAGGGAAAGGATGCTGGCAGGTTCCATACAAGTAATGGCGATGCATTTGGCGAGCAGAGGCAATAGAAAAGAAATAGTGGCCTTCTATATCAGAGATCAGACCACTGAGATGCTGGCCAGAACCAATGTCCACCTGGTTAGTCTGTGAAATACGAGTCTTTTGGTTCACCTGCAGCTCCTTTTCCATATACTACTACTGTGGTGGTGTCCATGAAATAGTCCCATTTAAATGCATGACAGTCCTCCACCGAGAAAGGACAGAAAAGATTAAAGGGGACTGCATTCCTATTTATTTTATTTTATTTTTAGATTTAGCCAGAGAAAGCTTCTGGAGCCCAGGGAGAGAAAGGGAATGGTAAATTGTTGCTTTCATTAAAACTTCAAGGAGTCTGTTTCATTATGAGAGTTCAAAGGCAACAGAAAATATGTGTGTGGCTCATTCCTTCCACTCTGCCTGTGTTCTCCTTACTCATCCAACTGGCTGGCTGTATTGAATGCTGTCTGCTGTGACGATGTCCTGTAATCTTGTCCCCAAGGGGGCTGTGCATATGGATGCGTGTCCTGCTGTTGCTCTTCTGTCGTGCTCACATCAGGCATAATGAGGCATGGCACGACTTACTGCTGGCCTTCACCCAGTCAGGGCTCTAGAAGGGTTCAGCTCAGGCTTTTAAAAGCTTGAAAGCTGGACCCTAGTTTCCTGTTTACCTTGCAAAATTGTAAAAATCCTAAAATATAGATTCCACAAGGTTTTTAAGAGTTCTACGATAATTTATAACAACAGCAAATACATTTTACATCAATACTTTTTAGGAAAATAAATCCTCAAAACTTTCTTTTTTGAAGTATCTTAGGGAATAGTACACCCAAAAACATGATTAGCCTTGATTTCTACTCACCCACACATGCTGAACAACACTCTGGAGTACTTTTGATATCTCAAATGCATCCTGGAGATCTGGGAAAATACTTGTAGTGGCTGCTGACATTCAAATAATGAAGGTCTATAGCGCCGAGACAAGAAAAGGTCCATAACAGTCCACAAATGGTGTCAATATCCCTCCATACTGCTTGTCCAATGTATTCCAAGTGTCCTGAGTGGGTAGCATCCAGAATTTACCTCGAAATGAAGTCATTTAGGAATGTTTTAGAGCATAAACAGTAGTGTATAGTTTTTTTTCCTGAAAGCCGCAAGCCTGCAAGTTCCACGACCTTCACGGAAACGCGGCAGACCAAACGGATGAAAGTGCGCATTCAGCTCTGCAAAGAACTCATGCTCTTCCTCCAACACTGAAGTCCTCAGACATTTTTCTTCGTTGTTTCTTTCTTTGCACAGGTAAACAGCACATTTCTTCTTCTATACGCTTGCATTATTGGTAGAGCAGGCGGCTGAATCGCACTTTCATCTGGTTTGGTCTGCGGCTTCCAAGCGTCGTGGAAAATTAACGCCATGCATGCGGCGCTTTCAGGAAATCCTATACACTACTGTTTATGCTCTAAAAGCATTCTAAAAATGACTTCGTTTCGAGAAGTGAATTCTGGACGCTACCCACTCAGGACACTTGGAATACATTGGGCGGAGCAGTATGGAGGAATATTGACACCTTTTTGTGGACTTTTATGGACCTTTTCTGTCTGGGCAGCCATAGACCTCCATTATTTGAATGTCGGCAGACAGCAAGAAGCCTCCCCAGATCTCCAGATGCATTTGAGAGATATCAAAAAGTACTCCAGAGTGTTGTTCAGCATGGGGGTGAGTAGAAAATGAGGCTAATCATATTTTGGGTGTACTATTCCTTTAAAAGACATAATTTATGAAAAAAAACTCATTGATCTTTCAACAATAGAACCATGGTATAATGATAAAAAAGTTCACGATTGTAAATGTTATACAAATAAATGTAATCTTTGAGCAATAAACCCAATATAATTGTAGGCATTGCTGAACATCATCTACACAGGATTTTAACAGGATTATATATTATGCAACCATGACTAAGATCTATTCATTTCTTAAATGCAGGTTTGCTAGTGGTTCCCAGGATTTGTTTTAAAGTAAAACAGGAAGCAGATCTTTAAGTTATCAGGCTTCTCTCCTATGGAACCAATTACCAGTTTTAGTCTGGGAGACAGACTCCCTGTTTGATTTTAAGACTAGGATTAAAACGTTCCTTTTTGATAAAGCTTATCATTTGAGTGGTTCAAGTTATCATGATTTATCTTTATAGCTGTGCTGCTATAAGCTTAGACCGCTGGAGGATGTAGTCACCTCTCTACATCATCCTCTATGATTTTATCTTTATTCTCCCATCAGTTTTTACTGTGAGGAACTGTATGTGCTCCGTTTAATCCCTTTTGGCATCAAAACCAACTCATAGATTATCTGCTTAACCGTTTCTTTCCTAGATGAAGCTACTTATGGAGCTAGCTTTCCCTTACCTTTTTCTAAAACTTTTACTGCATGCATAATCAGTGTGAGGGATTGCTATAGAGTCAACCACAATGCAAGCGAATATCTACTGTTGCCACATGCTCATCCAGAAGGAGAGGATCCTGCAAAGTCCATGACCTGATAAAATTAGCTGGGTTTCTTCAGAAAGAAAATTGTAACCAATCTGAACCTAAGACCTGATTGCATTGTCCCTGTAAAAAGTGGAATTATACAGATGATGCGGCATGTGGAAAAGAGGAAGAAACCAGAAAGGACTTTATCAGTTGAAAAGTACCACTTTTCAACTTCATAATAAAAGTCCTGATTTTACACCCTGCCACTCCAGTATCAGATTATATAATATCTATGCCCATCATACTCAGAGCTTACCTCAGTATCATGTCTCTGATATGATAAATCATGTCAGTCACTCTGGATAAATTACAGTCGGCCATCACTTTGGTAAAGACTCAAATATAGAAGCATTTTCTTTATAATTAGATTCACATAACTCTGAAAGGGCAGCTGATTAGCAGCAAGATATGTCTTTGAAGAATCTCTATTGTCATTATGAGAACATAATGAAATTTTGTTGAGACACCCAGCCCAGAATGCACATTTAGAACGCAGACAGAAATTAAAATGTCAATAAGCTGACTGTGCATGCATTACCATATAGCAACACAAACACTTTTATCTCAAGTGAAAGGGTAAATATATACAACATATACACCCCATATTACTGTGTTAATTGTTTAACAGCAGAAACATTTCAGGGACTCTCACAAGATGTTGCTGATCTAGTCAGAAATGCCGATAATTCTATAGAGAATGTGGTAATCACTGTCTGTACCTTCGTTAGTTCAGTTTTTTCTCCTTTTTTTTTGGTTCAACATGAAAATCCCAATAAAGTATGTTCTAAATGAGTTTGTTAAATAACAAAATGTTTAAGTTGGTCTTTTCAATGCCATATTTGTACATTTGGCACATGATAAAATGTCTGCACGCTCCGAGGTAGCTTGAAAACCCATGGCATCCAGCCTCTTTTGACGTTTTGTTCTTGTATTTGCTTTTCTCTTTGAAGAGTGGAAGCTTCATTGATCTTTCCTAACGTGCTTTATTTCAGATGAGGAAGGTGGAATCATCTGGGAGAGGGAATGAAGTCTGAGAGCCATGCCTGCCGGCAGAACAAGCAATTATGTGTTTGTGGGTGTGATCATAGTTTTGTAGCAAGAGAGCCAGACAGACTGCCGATATCCCGAATGAATGAAAGCTATACAGCAACTGATCCACTTTCAGCCAATACATCGCTTTCATTTTTTTTTTCATTCTTCCTGAGTGTCTCTATCTACGTTCCAGAACCTTTATAGTTAGCTTGAGAGGAAGTAACAAAACATGCAGACAACAGTAGATAAAAAGATGAAAGAGGAAGGAGTCGAAAAGAAGCCAATAGCTTCAGAAATTCCATTAAAAAAATCCGACTGTCTCATGATAATCGTAAAAAGGTCAGTCTTCCTCCTTGGCCAGACTAAAGAGCAAGAGATATGTGCCAGCAGAGAGACTCAGCCCCCTCCTGTTAAGGTGCTCTTTAAAGTGACATGGCTTTCTTTACAGAGTTTAGCGGACTCACTCTTTAAATACCACAGCATTGTGTTTCACAAGACTGAAGAATTGAAAGGAAGAAAGGATGAATGGCTGATGAAGAGGAGATATTTGACGGTTTCCATTGTTCTGCCACACATTAAACGATGCCTAGTGGGCATAAAGGTCACTTCACATAACAGATATGGAATAAGATTGAGGGCAAAAATTCAACTCATGATAAAAACCAATTCTGAACAGATTTTTTTTTTTTTGAGGGATTAAAACACAACAGCTGCAATCACCTAAAATGTTTAAAGTATGTGGTTTGACCTTTAAAAATATGAAATACTTGAAATTAGTGTTTGTCTAAATTCAGTTTCATAACATTTATCTTCCCCCTCATTCTCAGCAACTTTTCAAAGTTTTTAATTACCTTTGCATGTTAATCACTACAGGTAAGGGTTAGATTATTATTTAGGCGAGTTTTTAAAAAATTCAAAGATCTAAGGAGGTGTAAAGTGCAGTGTGAAAGGATGAAAGGAGCTTCTGAAGCACTGCAGGCCTCCAAAACACAGCAAAAGGAGGATCTATTGGCCAGTTCTGTCAGTTCTGAGGTGAAAATTACTTCCACAGAGACGCCCGTACTGTAAGTAGTGTGATATTATAGTCCAGTGTACCTTTTTACTTCATTTTCTATGCTGTTTCAGCCCAATGCCATTAAAAAAAACAGTTTGATGTGAAGGCTTTATCATACAGAGCAGAGTTTCCCATGGAGTAGGTTAATGTGTGAAATGGTGAACGCATGTGATGTCATCTAAGCTGAGCTTTAGTGAACGTCTGCTTTGGGTCCATACTAAAGAGGGCTGGTTATACTCTTACAACTTACTTGTATGTCGCAGTGAAGCTTGACACAGACATTTTTGATTTATGCTCCAATAATATTGAGCGTGGTCTGTGCTATCAGCTGTAAGTCTAGATCGGGCGACGGCGATGAGGAAGTGGGGGAGGCGGTTTAGTCCGACAGCGATTGGGACAGACGGCTGAAAAAGAGCGAGAAAAAGGGTCCCAGCGTTCTTAGCGCGCACCTCGATCTTCTAGCGGGTCAAACTTCACGAGTTGTTTTCCACAATTTCGGTCATAAAAACAAAACAAACTGGTCTCCTGTCTGCGGCACTGTCTGCGGTCAGTTACAATTTGGGAGATGTGCAGCAGAGTGTCTGCGGAGGGGTCTGCCTCTACTGCATCCAAGAAGTCAAAAACGCCAAACTCTGAGGGAACCTCAACAGTGTGCTATTAGTCTGATGCAAGTAGTGAACAACCTACTGTAGGCCCGCTTCGCTGCTTCAGTACCTCATCGAATCTATGTACCAGATGCAACAAAGTAATTTCACAAGCACACTAGCTGGTTCACATCTAAACTATAAAAAAAAACCCTGATCAATGTCAAAAAACTGGTAAAGAAGCAGTGGTATGATCTAAAATGGATTTTATTGTTGACAAAAAAACAAACAAAAAACAATCAGTTTGACCGAAATAAAATATCTCTAAAAAGAAAAGTGCCCAAAAAATGTAAACATTTATTTCACACACTTGATGAAGGTTGGCTACCTTTTCACTTCTTTCCTTTTTTTTCTCTCACGAAAAAGCAATAATTGAAACTACATTTATTTATGTTAGGTTCTGTTAGATTGATCTAATTTCCTTTTTGATTATCTGAGACATTAGAGTGTGAGAAAAAACAGTCCAAAATAAAATTTGTTAATGGTGTGCATACTTTTTAGAGCCGGAAAAACAATATGCGGTTCACTACGTAAACATGACTTTTATCCTTCTTGTGTGACATTTTCAAAGAAGAACAAAAAAACCCACAAATGGCTCTGTTTCCAAGATGAATTAAAATTGAGATTTAATACTATAAGAGTTTTATAAGGTCATTGTGAATACAAAACTGCTGACTGCTCTAAAAGCAAAAACATAATCAGATCAATGCTGCTTTAAATCAGCTTGTTCAACTCTCTCAGCACTGGAATAGCAAAAGAGGAGAACCTGTAAAAGGCATTATATATATATATATATATATATATATATATATATATATATATATATATATATATTATATATATATATATATATATATATATATATATATATATTTATTAGAGGTGGAAGCAGTTCTACCGCGGTTGGTTAGGGTTACAGTTTTAGGTAGTCAAGGTTTTAGGTTAGGTATATGTTTATTGTTACACCAAAATAAAAAAATAAAAAAAAAAATTATAAAATTTATGAATTTTTTATTATGAAATTGAAAAAAAAAATGAATGAATTGTAATTATTTTTTAATGATTAGCGGAAACCATGGATCATTTCCGTATGTTTTTGCTGCTTTGAATTTTATCATCGGCATGCTCTCTACCATCTCCAAAAAGGAACTCAGAGCTATTTGGGATGCGAGACGGGAGCCACAGTGGGGGCTGTATGCTTTTGCTTTGTGCATCTGGCGGTCTGGGCAGGCTTGTGAGTGAGCGGGGCTGATGGAGTATGTGGGATTTTGGGGTTAGCATGACATGTTGGTGACATGTGGTGTTGCTGTTAGCATAAACAAAGCGTGTTGCACAATGCTTGCACACTGTTGTTCTTTTATCCACAACTTTCTTTCCGCCGTCATCGTAGGTCACTCTAAATGCAAAGTGGTCCCATACAGCAGACCTATAAAGTGCTGCTGGCTAGCGTCTTCCAACTCCTCTTTCTTTCCCACGCCATGTACATACCCACACAATTCTCCACAACAACTGATTTTTTCTGCTACACCCGGCTACGCAAGCTTGTAGCTTCTTCTTCTTCTTGTTTACTACTGGTGGTTGGCTTTTGGTCGCAGTGCGCGCCACCTTCTGCTCTGGAGTGTAAACTCTTCGCCTATGAGAGAAAAGGGAGCAGCGCATGAACCGAACGCTAAACACACCCGAACGAGACAGTCGAACGAACGGTTGGGACGGTATTCATAAACCGTTCCATCCCTAATATATATATTATATATATACACATCCATCTTCTGCCTGGAACAACTCACCAGGGAGACGTCCGGGAAGGCATCCTAATCAGATGCCCGAGCCACCTCAACTGACTCCTCTCGATGTGGAGGAGCAGCGGCTCTACTCTGAGTCCTCCCTGGATGACTGAGTTCCTCACCCTATCTCTAATTGAGAGCCCAGACACACCACGAGAAGTAAACTCATTTTAGCCGCTTGAATATATATGCTTTCAGTGCCATACCCCAAAGGGTTTGTGAAACTGTCCTGCAGAAACTCAGTCCCTCACAGGCTGGACATATTAATATTTTCCTAACCTGTGAATCAGCTATAGCGAATCAAGACTAAATGTTTTAAAATAAAAATGCAAAAATCAGGGTTCAACAAACCTAAACACTTCTGATTGGGGTCAGCAGTCTACAGGCGACTTCTTGTTAGTTAAATGGATTTCGGGTTCCCTTCCTGAGGCGGAATTACAAGCTTGACCTTATGAGATAAATGCCTCGTTCCCTGGCTCTGCATTTTATGAATTACATTTACATAGTATATTATGGATTTCAAGAATTTGCTGAAATACGGCAGTTTTGGAGCATAAATGCATGTAAAGAAGTGGTTGTGGAGGGACTCTGTGCTATAGTTGATTTGAATGTATATCTGTTCTCCTTAGCGGCCGTGTGGATCTGCAGTCTTTTAAAAGTATCTATCACTAGCATCACTTTTTAGCTTTTTAACATTTTGTAACATTACAGACTTTATAACTTTTAATCAAATTTTAGATGAAAGACAAGCACAAAGTAAAACATGTATACAGCTTTACATTTTTCTCAGAACAGAATACAGTGTATTTGTTTTCATACCTTTAGTGCATACAATAGGACGTTTTGTGGGGTTTATATCTACCAGCTATGCCACTAGCTTAGACTCATTGTCTCCATTGTCCCGTTCCCTGACCATCGTTCTTGTCCATAGAAAAGTAAAACAGCCACACAACCCGATACGGCCACCATTTCATGTCACCTTCAAAATGATTCTGAGGTTTTCTTCCATTGACAGATTCTAGTGTTTTGCATGTAGATTATTTTAGTTTTAGTCTCATTTAAGCCGTTCACGTCCACTTCACCATGGAAGAAGAAGTGGGGGTGGGCGGCGAGTATAAATACTGGTTGTTCAACAAACTGTGATGCAACTGTGAAGTTTTCTACAAGGAGGGAAAGAGCTGACAGTGCTTCTTATGGACACTTAGCTCCCTCAGTGTTTGCAGCAAGATGTTAATATCTTCTGTTGCAGGGAAATGACTTTAGGAAGTTCAACAAGCTGCACTGCAAAAATGATCTCAAAATGAGTAAAAATGTCTTAAATTAGGGGTATTTACCCTTAATTTGAGCAGGTAAGTAAGATGATTTGCCAATGGAAGTAGTATTTTTACTCTTAAAATAAGGTATCTAGATAAAATGCACTTGAAATAAGACAATGCAATTATTTTTTCTTATTTTATGTGTAAATTGTCTTCTTCCATTGGCAAAGTGTCTCACTTAAATCCTTAATTCAAGAAAAATGCATTTAATTTAAGAAGAAATTACTTATTTAGATTTCCTTTTTTGCAGTGTAATAAGAAACTCCTCCGAAACATCTGGAATTGATTTCACAAAGAAAAATTCATAAAACACATATGAAATTTCTTCAAAAGACTGTTAGTCTTTAGTTCAAAGGCTTCTCTGGCTCCACTGCAAGACAGAACACTAGAGAAGATCCTTCAAACCTCCAGCTATACAACAACTTGTTGGAAAAAACACTGTGAATTGAATTTGCATGTTTGTTATTTGACTTTCCTGGCTCATGGCTGAATGCAAACATCACTTGTGTCTTTCAAAATTATCCTTCATGAATTTTAGATTTGACATTTTCTAAAAACGCTCTCTTGTTCAGCAGAGTCTTACTAATGTGGTTTGTGAAGAATCAGCCTGCATGACTTTAATATTTGGTGTGTTGTTTTAGTAATGTTCTTTACTTGTCAACTACATACTGAGAGTAAGCTACCATAGCAGTTGGTGGCAGTGGCACCACCTGGGGGTCTTTGTTTTCACTACCTCAACCCCCAGTCTGATGTACTTCTGTACACCCCTCAACTGGCCGGCAAATACTTCAACAGTAGACCCCCACCCCTGGGGTGGACATAGAAAGGGGGCCTTTGCTCCATCTCTTAATCAATATGGGGTTTTTTGACCGTAAAACACTGAACGCATCTGTTCTGCACCCATAAACAAAACCCCATAAACAAAATATTTTCTTTTTACCAACAAATCTAAGCAGAGTAAGGTAGGGAGGCTGACTTTACATTAGGATTTGTTGTACGGTCACTCAGCCGCTTGGTTCCACTTATATAAGCCCAGCAAGTCTGCCACTTTTTCATCCGCCACACATTTACTTTGTCTGACCATTTGTTTTCCAATTACTTCCCTGTCCCTGAGAGCAGAAATTTGTCAGCTTTGGTTATGTGAACCTGATCTGGGAGTCTGTAACCAGGGGCAGTGTTTGATGCCTAGGCCTTTCATAGCCATTAAAAGATGAAGGCAGGATGAATTATTATTCAACACAGTTGATTGGGTTTTTTTGTGGGGGTTGGTTCAGGTCGTTGCATGCAAGAGAGCAAGTGTTGGGAAATACAAAAGGGGCATTCTAATCTCTCTCAATTAAGATTTCAACTAGAGTGAGTGAAAGAATGGACAAAACAAAGG
Organism: Cyprinodon brontotheroides; assembly: GCA_018398635.1. Taxonomy (NCBI): domain Eukaryota; kingdom Metazoa; phylum Chordata; class Actinopteri; order Cyprinodontiformes; family Cyprinodontidae; genus Cyprinodon; species Cyprinodon brontotheroides. The sequence goes on from JAGKQL010000025.1 coordinate 4,628,274, forward strand.
CTCAAATGAAGCTGGATTTATAAATGCAATAGGCTGGTTAGAGCATGAATTATACAAATTATGACAAATGATTGAGTCCTCCATCTTTACCTCAGAGACAGCTGTTTGTCTATATCTCTGTGTAATTTCTGAGCTGAAATATCCTTAATGAGTAAAAGCTTCCTAATATAAGCTAAATATGAACAGTTCACCACATTAGAAAGGAAATGCAACAGCTGAGCATCAATGGCGGCAAAATTAATCTTTTTTTGTTAATGTGAGGCATATTGAAAGGACAGGAATGAAAAAAAGGAAAACTATATTTTGGCTTTAACTGCTACATTAGCTATGATAAACAATCCCAGCTTTAAAAACTTTGAAAGTCACCACGGGACATTCAGATGATCAAGCACTCACTAATCAGATGCAGTGGATCCTGGGAGCAACAGACAATTTTGCAGCCATAGACCCCAGAGGAGAGGCGTCAATTCACCAACTGACCTTTGGATATTTCATTAATGGATGAAATGTTAAGCTCATAACGAAAGGAGGGCTTGTCTCCGTGGTGACATTATGGACCGGCACGTTCCCTCCACCCTCTACATACTATATTAAAAAGGGTCTGAGATTCAGAAAAGTTGGCTCATACATACACAACACACACAAACTGAACAAAAAAAAAAAAACTCGCTAATTATAATGCTTGGTTTGTTACGTGTTTTTGACCAAAAACAATTGGAGACCTTTAATTTAAATGTAAAAAAATACAACCCCACATACTCCACCTCCGAATTGACATGCAAACTCTATATGACCCAGATTTGACATCTCAAAGCTATAAACAGACTGTTTTAGACAGCTCAGCAGCAATTTTCACAACCTGCTACTTTGCAAAACAAAACTGCAGAAAACTGTTTAAAAATAGCAATACTTCCTCATTTGGCCTTGATGATCATCATGGTTTCATACTTTTTTGATTCCAAGCGGTTGTTTTCAATTTAGATGCAATTTAGACACAGAGAGGAAAAAAAGAGGTAAAGTGCTTTTTTTGCCTCAGTCACAAGTAGCTGGATATATTAGATTCATTTATCCTACAACTTGATCTAAAGACAAAGAATTAAAGCCCCGGTCACATCTTGATGATTTAGACCAGCGTATGCCTGACATACGAAAAATCTGGCAAAAACGCCGGCATACATTGGATAAGTTATGGGTAGGTTTTGTAAAAATTATAAGCGTGCTGAAGTACTCTGAAACATGCTGGCACACGACTACATACGGCAAGTATGTCGAGAAATTTTTAGCATGCTAAACTTTTCCGACGTATGCCAGCGTATGTTAAAACGTGGGCCATAAGTTACAGGTAAATTATTTAATCCTTGATATACTTTAAGTGTAAGTTACTCATAAGCCGTGGCTTCTAGCTTATCCAAAACCTATGAGTAACCTGCGCATAACTTATGCGTAACTTATCAAGAACTTATCTCCAATGCATATCAACGTATTTGACGTTCCAGACGACCCCCGAACGTGTTTCTAACTCACAACCTCCGTATAATGGCGTACTGGCATAATTTTTTTTATTTTTATAAAAGGGGGTTTACAGGGGGAAACCGTCTGTACTCCTCCCTACGTTCATGCCCACGACCACGACCAACAAACTTCCTAGCAGATCATGACGCTGAATCTGCTGCGACCGCAAACCTTCTTTCTTTCTTTTACTTTTAATTTATTTATTTGGACAAGCGGTAAACAGCAGCTAGGTTTATACCGTTATTCCAAAGCAAGGCCAAATTCTTAAAACTATTTTACACCGAGATGAAAATAATCTGTCCACCCTTCTGAAATAGTTGTATTTCTAAGTATGTCCAACTGACTGGTAGCCTGGGTGCCATTCCGAACTTAGTCCCGCCCACAACGTTTGAGGTCGGGAAGTTCGGTCTGGCATTGCTCAATAGTAGCGCGAATATGCTAGCACAATATCTGGCGGGCCAATCAAATTGTCAGGGCGGGCTTTATACGATGATGGACAGATGATCAACAGTAACGTAATCAACCATGTGACCAAAGCACGCTTAGGTGACAACAACAATGGCTGCCGCTGGAGAGTTAGAGGTGAGTAGATTCTGCTATTAGGTCTGTTTTCTAGAAGATATCGACAGCAAATTAATTTTAAAAAGAGGAACAGAGAAACGCGATCAAGGCTCATCTTCTTACTTATTCTACAGAAGCGTGCAACTGCACGCTTTGATTTTGTTGACAACAACTATGCCTCGGCTTAACATACGTCACGCGCACTCCGTTGCTCTTATTACAGTTTGTAGGTCTATCCAATTGAGTGCAGAGGCATTTTTTCCCCTGGTTCAGTTCGAAACACGCCCCATAATCACAGTTCTATGGAGCAGCATCAGACTCATATTCTGACTAAGAATTGTAGTAGGACTACGTCAGGCTAGCTGTACTGGTATGGAAACCATACAATGTGAATCCTGGGTAAAGGTGCTTGCAGCTTACCTTGTACGATGAGGTAAACCTGTGAGGTCTTGGGCTGCTGCTTGGTCTGTATAGAGCAGGTATATGAGCCTTCATCATATACATCCACCTTAAGAAAAAAAAAAAACATAAAAATTTCAAGAATATTCTTAAAAAATGATACTAGTTAAATTTGCATGGATATAAGTTATTGGAATAAATGGCAAATCGGATTCAAAATGTGTCATTAACATGTGAGTCGGAAATTTTTTGTCAGATTGGAGTGAGCTTGTAATCCAACTGAGAGAGACGAGTTACGCTGATGGACAATCTGATCGGCATTCGGGTAAACACTTGTCGGTATCAAGTTAGTCTGACTGATCAAAGCTGACCTGAGTTTAAATGTGCATGCTGCATCAATGTGATATCTTTCCGCCTGGAGTGTTTATATGTAATGGCAGAAGATTCTGACTGGCATGTTACTGACATGCATCGAGTCCAACCGGCCATTTCAATCTTTGCTTTATTGCATTTTTTCTTTAAACTGGAGAAGCTTTCAAGTTTTTTTTAAAAAAAAAAAAAAAAAAAAGATTTGAAGATGACTTTATGGGAAAATCAGATGACTACATACCATTAAAAAAATTTTCTGATTAACTGTAATCATAGATGTCTAATAGTGCTGTCTGCACATCCTAACCAATATTTTGACAATTTACTGCACATTTATTGAAATCCTGCTGATGTATCTCTGAACTACCTGTTTAGTTCCCTCTTCAGGTGTAAAAGGGGTAACTGCATCTGATGTTTGCTATTAGCTTAACCTTGGATGTGACCTCACCAATAGAGTGCTGATGTCAGCAGCTCTACCCTGGGCATGTCTGCTGATACATGGTTATTCAACAGACTGATAAATTATTAAAGTATTTGCGTATGAAGAAAAATAAAAACAAATAATGGTTTTATTCATTATAAAAATAAATGCATACAAATGTGATTAAAAAAAAAAACTATGTGCGTACCATCTGTCCAGTCTGGTGTAATAATTTGACCCTAGTTTTGTTATTTTACACAATTTTCAAATGTAGGAATCATTTAGAAATAGAAAATTGAACAAAAAATGAATTTTACTCATCTCTCTTATTTAAAATAATAATTCTAGTTTGATTTTGTATCAATGGGTAACAAGGAATTAAAATCATTATTTTTTATATGATGAGTGTTTGGTTCAGAATCTCTGAACCAGCAGCTCAAACTGCTACGGCTCAGAGCTGGAAATGCTGACTTCCTTCACAGAACCTTGTGCTCCATTTTCTTTGTCTCTGCTAAAGGAGAAAGATCTGACTGCTCCATCACTAAACTATCTGTCTGCTCACCATGAAGCCACTAAAGTTGTACTTAAACTATCAACTGGAAAATGTATCATATTTATTTTATGAAAAATAAATAACACAGTAACCTATTGTTCATAAAAGCATGTTTTACACCTCACTCATATTTTATGTATTTGGGCTGTACATATATTTGGAAACAGAGACCTAGTGGCTTATCATGTCACAAAAATATATATAGCTTTGAAATGGAAAGAAAGTATAGAAAAGGAAAACTGCTGCCTGCATTCATATTCTGCCCTCATTACTTAGAAACTCCTTAGCAACCAAATAGCTTATGAAATCCTTTAATTAAGGAATGAAGCCCACTTGAGAGAATTTTAATCCAAGGATAATTACAGCAGGTCTGCAAATTGAAGGCGTCAGAGGTTTGTTAGAGGAGGTTAATGCATAGACGGACTGTGGTATCTATGGAGCAGCTGCAGAAATGTGCAGCTCAGGTGAGGAAAAATGTTGACAGGACCGCATTTAGTTATGCACTCAAATTTGACCACCATGGAAAAGTATCACAAGACAGAAACTGTTAAAAGAGAACAGGAAATCTCATATACAGTTTCAGCTATCAAGGAAACGCCGCATACAAAAGATAAGATATCCTGTAAACCAAAACCCAAACATTTAGCGACATACACCTGCTGTGTTGCAGAGAACTGACAGAGAATGTTGCTTCTTTTTTTCATTTGACCTGCAGAGCCTATCAGATTAGAGTTGGTTGATTTCATCTATGGGGTATTGATTGCTCTATTCTAGGAGAGACATTCCTAAAAAGATGTGCAGCTGCAGCTACAGAAAAGACTGGTTAAAGTATTGACGTGTTTATGAACAAATACAGTACAAGCAACACTTTTTTTCTTTAAAAGGTTATCCATGACACGTTCAACCTTGGTAAAAATCAGTGATGTTTGTTCATGTAAAGTTTAAATATTGGGAAATTTTTTGAATATTTTTGCCAGGCATAATAATATTAATTTTGTATCATGTCAAGGAATGTATATATATAACACATTAGAAAAATGTATATATATATATATATATATATATACATATATATATATATATATATATATATATATATATATATATATATATATATATAGATATACATTTATGGTTAAATAACATATATTTCTTCTAATCTTGTGTGTTAATACATAGTTTATTATAGGTATTAGCTATGTTTAGGAAAGAAACCAGATGGAGCCATCCTATAGGTCAGATTAAACAAGATACAGAGTTTTTATTTGTACAGACATATGACATAAAGACTCTTTTTAAGCATTAAGATTTTGATGCTCATTTATTTTTTTTATAGATGAAGTCATTTCATTTTATAACACGATGAAAACATCTGGTTGAAGTAAATGAACAAACAAACAAATAAATAAATACAAACACCTTCAGCATCGGAGTTTCCTCTGTCTGGACATTTAACTTTTATTGAGCAAAACTTCAGCTGCCTTCAAAGTACACTACCCACTTAACTTTACTGCCATTTCCATTGCCTTGTTGTGGCTGAAAATGACCACAAATAGGACTTGGGATACAAACCTCAGTATCTGATTTCCTGCACTTTGTTTGACCGCAGCTATTTAATTTAACCTCCTTAATTCTGTGTATTGATTTGTTTGGACTATTCTGTTCAGATTTTTTCCTCCAGCCAGAGAAGTCTACCCTCAGCTCAGACTGCAGTCTACAGTCTGTGGTTTTCTTCCTGTTCTCCTTCGGTATTTTATGTCAGGTTAATCTCCACATTCTGCCCCTGGACGACACATTCCTGCTCACTGTACTTGGAGGAAAGGGAGCAGAAACTAAGCTCACTGAAACGTTGGTAGAATTTGTGTTTAATTTTTTTTTTTCATATAATTACTTTACTTTTACCTCCATGATGTACTAGGTTTCAACACTATTGTCCTGAAAAAAAATCTTCTTCTTGATTTCCTTCTTCCTACTAAACAAATAAACATCTAAATGAAATAAGCATTAAATACTTATATATATATATATATATATATATATATAAATAAATAAAACTACTTCAGTCTTCTGTGGCCATTGAGTTGTGCACTAAAGCCTGGGTTTGGTCTATCATTACTAAAATTGTCAGCTTTCAGATGTGTCTTTAGTTTTCCTTTCTCCTTTTTTTTTTTTTACAAGTGTCTTTACTTTTAGAAAGAATTTATTTTTAATGACTTCTAAGCCAGAAAAGGAAAAGGTTTAAAAGTTAGAAAATCTGCCTTCTTATCCCAAAGTTTAGGAAAATTAAATCTGAAAGCCATGATTTCCATTTTCTCTAGGGTATTAATAAAAAATATCTCCTCTTTCCTACTCTTCAAAATAGAAACGACTACACACCGTGCATTTAAATTCCTTGCATCTCACTAATAAACAACTAAAGCTGATTTTTCAGCATTAAATAAATTCTGCCTCAAAACTTCTATCACATCTTCTTATTAAAAGTTTAAAAGGTGTGTTGAACATTACCTTTTGTATGCGTAGGCTGTACTCTAGCTGCCCTTTAGTCACCAGGCCTACCCTGGGGTCCAGGGACCACTTGTCCTCACCAGCAAAGATTATATTGGATCGATTGAGCCAGGCCACCTTGGACACTTTGTCGTCAACATAACACCTGCAAACACAAAAAAAGAAGCACGTAAGGTGAAAGAAACAAACCAGCTTGTCCCTCTTAACAGTGAAAACAGAAACAGAAAAGAAATCTTATCAGAAAATGAATGTGGACAATTATTTCTAATCAGCTCAATTCAATAATACCTACACATTAATATATTTATCAAGAAAGTGATAAAGTAAGGTGATTTTTAATATACATGGAGAGAATGTCAGCTGGTGCAATAGACTACGGTGGTTTACAAAATGGTTCACTGATGTATGTGTAGTATTGAATGTATACTAGGGGTGTGGAAAAAATATATTTCGTGATATATCGTGATTTTCGGCTATCCAATATAATACCGATCTTTCAGTTCCTAATATCGAGTAACCAAAAAAAAAATTATTTTTTACCTAAAAAAATCAGGGAAAATGGGCTACATCTGAACTGCCACTCTGGCAGATAAGACTCTCGAGCCCTTTTGCTGTGCGGCGCAGCGTCATAACTGTAGTTGAGGCCGTGGAGAAGCAGCATTTAGTGGAGCATTTTGCTCCACTTATCTGGAAACAAACTTCCAGAAAACTGTAACAGTGCGGAAAGCCTGAGTTCCTTTAAATCAAGACTAAAAACACGTTTCTTTAGGATTGCCTTCGACTGTTCTAGTTTAACAGTTCAACTAAAACATATTTTCTTTAGTCCAACTGTCTTTAATATTCTTTTTGTTTCTGCATTTTATTTATTTTTCCTACTTGCTTTGATTCTCCTGTTTTATCTCATTATTCTTCGAATAAAGCATTTTGCATTGTCTTTTTACTGAATTGTTTGCATATTTCACATAAACTGAAACATTTGTTCTTGTTTTTCAGGTGGCAAGAATTAGAACAAAAATAGTTTTGTCTCAAGAGTTTTCCTATTTGTAAGAAGCTTAGCTTCCAAACTCATAACAAGTTGCTCTTCACACCTGTAAACAAAAAAGGACTGCAAGACAATGGCAGAGGGGTTATTATTCAGACTGATAAGGGAGGAGAGGGAAAGCAAAATGCGTTATATTACTCAAAAGATGTAATATAAAAATATTAATATATCACTGTGTGGATTTCCACACCTGAAAATAACGTCAGAAAAAGCAAAACAATCACCTCTGCTTTTCTTTTTACAACGCTTATATCAACACCCAAAAAACGGAAACACATCAGTAACACAATGGCATGAACCTGACTCCACCAGATGGATTTTCTCCGCATATCCATCTGGAAACCTTCCGGTGAGAATAATTTTGGGACGGGCTAAAATACTGGTTAGCTCATTGGCCTATGTTGGTGATAGACGGGCCAAATAAAACCAATCAGATCAACGAAGCATATGACGTACTAACAGAGTACGGTTTACGACAAAGAGGAGCCAATTGGTAGATCAAACTCTTGCTGAAACCAGTCGGGAGAAGAGCAAAAACATCTTTTCCTCTGAGAAAAGCCTCCAGAGCAGTGTTTTTGCTCTTCTTTCAGTGAAGAAATACTCTGTAATTCCCATAAAACTTGCTCGATAGCCACGCTAACGCTAGTTTCAACACCTGAAGCCGCCATGTTCTTTTTAGACTGAACTGTCGCTACCCTCGTTGCGTCACACCTCAACCCGCCAAAGCCAACGCTGATTGGACGTTCGTTTGGTGAACGCTCCAAATTTTCTTCAATGGAGAGTCTCCAGACTGATTAGCGAAAGTGAAATCTTGAAAGCTCAAGTAGATCAGGATGGTCTCACAAGTCTACAATGGCATAGGGGTTAATTTTTTGGACTGATAAGGTGGAGGGGGCAGACTCGTATAAATGCTTTATATTAATTAAAAGATGTATTATAATGTGTGATTCAAAATGCTCAAATCCCTCTTCTAGAGGTCTCACTGTGAACCATCATTTAAAGAGGTTTGTTAAACCAGAGCAAGATCTGAATCATGCCCGATACGGGCCATTGAAGAGCGGCTTTGGAAAACCTCTAAAAAACAGTTGGTTCTGGTGATTTGATCTTAACCATGATTTATTACATGTGTAGCATTTGTGTTTTCTCATCTGACTTTTAGGCTCTTTGCCCCAATACATTAGATTAGGAACACCTCACCTTCAAAGGACTAATATCATGAAAATCCAATTAAGCTTTCAAATAAGTTATAATGTTATACCTTTAGCAAAACAAATGCAAAAAGTCGTGTTTTGTTTGATTCCTGCATGTCTGATTAATCCTCATTAAACCTGCTCTCTAAGGATCAGCAAACCCAACTTACAGTATACTTTTCTTATACAGTAAAAATGAATGCCCATGGCCATTCTACATGGGACAGTTTTAACCCGCCCCATCCACGAACTGAAGGACCACGCCCCGCCTGCCCAGTAAACGAACACCTACTTTCTCCGGTCAGTAGCTACGTTTACATGCGCCAAAAATTTCCCCGATCCGGATCCAAAACCTTGGTTGATTACATGGGCACTAAATGAAATGATCCGATCATGTGCGTGTATACATGTACCAAGCGTTGGATCAGATTAAATCTTTTAAGCATGCGCACAACTTCCTGCCAAACTTGGCAGTTCTGTCTGCGTCTGGTTTTTGGGAGGCTGGATAAACGCGATGCGCAGGAGGAGCGGAAAGAAAAACGGAGAGAGGAGGAGGAAAAAAAGTGCTTGGCAGCAAAATGTCCGAGAGAAAATGTAGAGAATGAGCGATTGAACTGGCGTGGGAGAGCGAGTGGGCTGTGGAGAGAGAAAAGAGGAAGAGGAGGAGGATAAATTCCTGCTTCCTGCAGCTTTAAATGAACCTGAGTGTATAAGTCGGCGTTCCTAGACTCCTCCTCGCCATGTTGTTCACAACACAGAGAGCTTAATCGGTGGTTTCCTGTTGTTGACAAGGCGAAAAAACGTCACGCTGACGTCGCACACATGCGCAGTGAAGATTATTTTACTCTTAAGATCCTAATGGGTGTTTACATGGACGCTAATCGGAATGGCGATCGGCAAAACCACCTCTCTCATTCGAATTAAATTTAGATCCGATCGGACCGAATCGGTTAGAATCTTTAAGTCTGACATGTTTACATGAAACATTTTTGATCTGATCAGGCCTTGAATCCGATTATTTGTGTCCATGTAAACGTAGCTACTGAGGGATAACACGAGGAAGAGTGTTATGGTTCTGGTTAACAGTTCAAACAAAGAGGCTCTCTTAGCAGACGATCTGTAAAGTTACAAAAACTGCTCGTTTTTAGCAAACATCTACAGCATAGAAATTGGTCTTTTGAAGGTCTCAGACTTATGCAACCTTCCTAAAGAGGAGCCAAATTGCCAGAATGAGCGAGATACTGCAAAGAAACCAAAGATGGAAAGGCAGCATCTCATTGAAGGCAAGTGTCTTACATTGACGTTGGAAGAAAACTGCTAACATTCAGAACAAAGAATACGCTTTAGTATATATCCCTATAGTGGACTTTGAATGGCTAAATAAAGAATAATTATTATAGGACCTTTAATGTCTACCTGGTGACATTTCATAACCTCTATTAAAATGTAATTTAAAGCATTTTTTTTTTATGTACTTAGTCTACTTAAAAGGATATTTATTGCACTTCATAAACGGATGATATTTGTCTAGGGAAAGCTGCCCCAAAAAGAAATAAGGACTAGTCAGTGGAGATAAGCTGTGAAACAAAATGTCCAGCATGTAAAGGTAATGATTATTTCATCTCCATGATTCATCCGAAAATTCACACTAATACGGGTCTGGGTGTACCACAAAATCCTTCAAATATTGTTGGGTTTCCTGTGGGACAATTTGAAGCCAATTAAATTTATAAATGAATTCTATACATGCAAGCTAAGGTAGTACGGTACTTTTACTGTACTTAAGAGGGAATTTATTTTCTTGTGAATTCAATAGCATACAAATTCTTTTTGGGGGTTTATGTAGACTGGTTCTTCATTTGTCCACACAAACACCTACTGTACAGTAGTTTCTCAACTCCTGGGTTTGTTGTCATTTACCATTTTTTCACTATTTATTCCCATGGAAACGTTACTGCGCTCCTCACTAGGGTGATATAAGTATTACATATCTATGATACCAGGCTTAATTTTTATGCCAACCTGTTTTTGAGTAGACATCATCTTTTGCAGCAGAATGCTGTAGTATGAATTTAATAATAATACTACATTTGATTTATACTGCACTTTTCATCAAAAATATCTCAAAGTACTGCAAAAAAGAAAAGCATTGAAAAGAAATACATAATAATAATAATAATAATAATAATAATAATAATAATAATAATAAAAGCTGTTTTAAAAAGAGAGAAAAAATGATTAAATGCATTGGTATGAAATGGTTTATAAGATATTCCAAGGAAGATAAGAAGGTTGCAATGAGACAGCATTTGGTACAAAAGGAATTAGTCCTTCACTCATCCATTCATTACAACAGATGTTTCTTAAAATATAGCATACTAATGTTTAGCCTTAATACCAGGAAACCTATACAACATGATGAATTGGCGATAAAAAACAGAATATTACACAAACCTTACTTGTAAATTGTTTAAACTTTCATGTCTTTTCTAAAGTAAATTTTGAAATGACTAAAGAAAAAAAGCCCATAAAAGCCATAATCTAGGTTTAACTACTCAAAAAGCCTAATTTGCGCAATAATACGGAAGCCTGAGTTGGCCATATCTTCTGGGTCTCAAGCTGTGCTGCTGTCACAGCTGGTCTGAAACTCTCTCTGAGATACAATGAAAGCAGACAATAAAATACATTTGCCTTCTCACAGCATTTTTTTACCAGGGACAACAGCTGAATAGAGGGTGAAAACACAGATGCGAAGGCGGATTTGTAGAATAAATCTCGGTTGGCACATGTAGCAACCAGCCTAGATGTGTTTGCTTAATATGCTGTGACGGGACGTATAGAAGAAAAGACAATAAGTAAAAAAAAAAAAAGATGTAAGGTTAATTTCTGGTCATGTTCAACTTTTGACTACCATTTGTTTATTTGCAGTTTATCGGAATATCAGCACATGGTTGGAATGAGAGAAAGGAAATAAAGGGAAGGGAAAAGTCAATTTTTCCCAGAACAACTGTTTCAGCAGATAGTACCAAACCCCACTGATATGAAAAATGGATAAAAGAAAAAAAAAAGTGTTTGTGGGCTTCCTTCATTTCTGTAGCTAAAGGGGGCTTGAAACTAATAATCATGCCAAAATACTCAACTGACATTAGAAAATCAACAAGCAGAAGAATGTAATTTTATCACAGCGGTGGTTTAATAAACAAAGAAACTATGCCCCTGTGGTAAAACTTCGACTCTGTGAAGAAGGAAATTAGCCTCCGGCAGATTAGGAAGCCTGTTTAAAGCAAGATAATACACACTGTCTGTTCATACAGTCCTTCTGGACACAGCAAAACACAACATTTCAGAGCAAACAGTGAGGAGCTACTGTGGATTACAACAGTAAATCTATACATTGTCGGATCCCTCATAATACTGTTATATCTTCTATGTGAGATAGTGAACACTGCAGTATCATTTTACTCCCCAGCAAAGGTTAGAGTAAGGCTCCATTAATTTTAGAGTCATCTCTTCAAGGCTGTGAGGCTTTGTGATTTAAACTCCATCAAACTGAATAAATTATTATTTTATTGGCTGGCTGGTATATAAGGCTACACCAAACATATTCAATACCAAATTTTGTTAGTTACAGCCACCAAATACTACTGGGACTGTGTGGGATAGACTAACACTCATTTATTGCATAAATATGAAGCTAAAAGAAGGCAATACCTAGTTGGACATTATCTTTTTAAAGTCGTAGGGAACGGGCTGTTCCAACCGTTGCATTTCAGAATTCTATCGAGTGGTGCACGACTTTAAGCGAGTGAATAAAGTGAATGTAATTGGTTGTTTATCAACGATTGTGGTGGCGCAAGGATCGCAAGCAAGTTTGATTGTAGCCGGTTTTTTTTAAGCATCTTGCTAGCCAGGTAGCATCTTAGTGCTAGTAGGTTCCCAATGGGAAATTCCATTGGGACCAAGTAGCACTAAATTGGTGACTTAGTAACAACGCTGTCAAGGAACGCTATTGTTAAATGAGGAAGTTATGCCCCCTAAAAGCTGTTTATTGTTATACCGGGAGCAAGTTACTTACTACTCTAACTCAAACTGCAAAACCATATAAAAAGGACTATAAAAACAGGAGTAAAAAAAGTTCATTCTAGATCAGGTCATTACAGGACAGATAAAATGCTTGGAGCTTGCACAGCTGTGGGCTCAAAAATCACGCCCGCGCAGCGTCCGCAAAGATTGAGCCCCTAACAAGGTCATTTCCCGCTTCTTATACCTCATGAGTCTATGTGTTGCACCAGGTGGATGCTTAGCTGTCCGTGACATCAGAAACTGGACACGCCATCCGTACATGCCCAGGATTACAGATAGCTCTCCTCTATCAGTCCAGCTCCAAGATGTTCCCATATCCTGTGTGTGTATTTTTAAAGACATGAAGGCTGTCCTGATTAGATGACCTCCGCATTACACACAGTGACATCCACAATGTGAAGGAAGGCCTTCTACTCTCTCTATCCGGCTAGCACTGTAACAATGCACATGATGTATAAAGCATAAACCTAACACTATGGACAGCGGAAACATGCAAGAGGAGGAAAATTGTATGTTGGAGGTCATGGATGAGTCTCCTCCATCATACATATTTTATTTAGAGGAGGGAAGTGGGGACGTGTTGTCAAAGAGGTCGCCAGGGCAGCAGAAGCTTGGTTTGGTGTAGAAGGCTTACAGCTGTACATGTTTGAGCCCCTGCCTCACAACGCTGCCTCCATCCTTTCACTGAATTACAGGGTTTGACCAGGTGATGGTGCTTCTCTTTAGATCTTAATGTCCACAGATCATGAGAGAAAGAATATTTTAGTACAAAGATGTTTAAAATCAAATTGTATGGGGCCAGCCAAGGCCTGCCAAATGGCTACTACTGTATAGGATTGACAGCAACTGTGACTTTTAAGTTTCAGCTCCTGCCACAAGTTTTATTTTGAATTTAGGTCTGGATTTTTGACTGGACCATTATATTACACAAATCTGCTGTGATCTAAACCACCATACTCTAGCTCTGGCTTTATGTCTAGAGAGACTGTCCCTTTTTATGTCAATTCACCTGCCACAATAGCTGGTGACCAAAAAAGTTAACTTCAGACCCTAATCATTCCACTCCCTTCAGCTGGAAAACCCATTTTGGGGTCTCAGCACAGACAGTTCAGTATCTGTCAGAGGTAGACGGAGACCAGCTTTGTTGAATGTAGCATATCACTTTAACATGTCTGTAAAATAAGAAATCCCTTTCTGTCGCTTTTCACCTTGCATGAGAACTTTGTTCAGTCAGAGACAAAAGTCCTTAATACTAAAATCTTTGTAGAAGGCGTTAGTAAATCATTACCAAGTTCTTTGGTATCGTTCATCCAATCAAAATCACCATGGCAGCAGAGGTGCTTGTTTTATCTGGATACTTTGGAGCAACAGAAGAAGGAAACTCAATAAAATGTAAACATTCTGTTTGCCTCCTTTACGGATAATGAGAATGAAAGATTCAAACAGAAAACTTCCTCTTACAAGCAGAGTTTAAGGTTTTTTTAGGGCACACAGAGAAGTTCAACTATTAAATGCTAGGACTAACTTTAAGAATGTTCCTGCAAGTTAAAAGCCCTCTTGCAAACGGAGGCAGTTTGCTTAAACACAACTACATTTTCTTTGGGTATATTTATGTACGAACAAGATGTGCAAAGGTCATTTGTTGGAATCTCAGCTTTTCACAAAAAGCTTTTTAAAAAGCCAGAAAACATGTAGAACGAAAATTAAGTGAAAATCTAAAAAATATAGGAAAGCATCTGCTTAGGTTTTTACATTTTTTAAGGGAATTATAAACACCGTCTATTACTAACAAGTACATTCTTTCTTTTACTTTAAGAGGTTGCTGTCAATTTCTTCTCTCAGAATGTCAGACAGTTGAGATATATATATTTGTTAAAGGAGTTTTTTTTTGTTTGGTTTTAATTAATATGTTTTAAACTGTATGCTTTAGACAGGAATATAATATTCCTGATCATAGTCAACATTTTCGTCAATATCTTGCTGACATTCAAATAGTGAGCCTGACCAAAATCGTGGAGGTAGAGCGTTCGAGTACCAAAATCGCGATGTCAATATGCATTGCTCTCGTCCAATGTATTCCCAGTGTCTGAGTGGGTAGCATCCAGAATTTACTCGAATCTTAAGTCATTTAGAATGTAGTTTAGAGCAAAACAGTAGTGTATAGATTTTCTGCGCGTTCACGCTCCACGCTTAGCGGGGAAGCCGCAGACCAAAACCAGATGAAAGTGCGCATTCAGCGCCTGCTCTGCCGATAATGCAAGCGTAGAAGAAGAAACGTGCTGTTTACCCGTGCAAAGAAAGAAACAAACGAAAGAAAAAAATGTCTGAGGACTTCAGTGTGTTGAGGAAGAGCATGAGTTCTTTGCCGAAAGCTGAATGGCGCACTTTCATCTGGTTTTGGTCTGTCAGCGGTTTCCGTAGGCGCCGTGAACTCAGCAGGCGCTGTTTTCAGGAAATCGTATACACTACTGTTTATGCTCTAAAAAACATTCTAAATGACTTTGTTTCGAGTAAATTCTGGATGCTACCCACTCAGGACACTTCAAATACATTGGACGAGCAGTATGGAGGAATATTGACACGCTTTTTTGTGGACTTTTATGGACCTTTCTGCCCTGGCCATAGACCTCCATTATTTGAATGTCAGCAGACAGCAAGAAGCCTCCCAGATCTCCAGATGCATTTGAGATATCAAAAAAGTACTCCAGAGTGTTGTTCAGCATGGGGGTGAGTAGAAAATGAAGGCTAATCATGTTTTGGGTGTACTATTCCTTTAAGCAACTAAGGAGAACCAAGACGCTTTAGAGAAAACATTTGGACCAATCTGTTATTTTAACATGTTCATTGCTATTTAATGAATTCTACCTGTATATAGCATTATGTGCAGCATCTTCTGGATCGTAGAATACTATGCCTTATTACTGATAATAAAATCCTAATTACAACGTGATAAATATATATATATATGTATTTTTTTAATGACAAATTCAATTTGTGCATTCCGTTAAATGAGTAAGGGAATTATGCCTTTTGGTTGTTTTTATGGTTTCCTATGCAGAATGCAATGCTCATTCTCTCAGGCTTCAGTCAGTGAAAGCAGAGAGTTAAAACAAAACTGTGTAAAATGAGTTGATAAGGAATAAAACGAGAACAAAGAGTTTATGTAGTTGATTCTAAGGAAGGGGCATTAAAACTGTGGAGTTTTAATGGGATTTGTTGTGTAGGATAATATCATTCATAAGATTAAGAGACAATTAATTTAAGGTAACTGGCAAATAATTAGCTTTAAATCATATGACATTTCTTATGCTCAGAGTACACTCTTTTGTCTAAAGAAAACAGGCAAGCTGTTAACTGCATGGGCCACTGAAGCCTCACTTCAGAAAGTGACAAAGCAAGGAGTTCACACAAAGAGAGAAAATTAGACACTTTTTGAAACCATCAACAGAAGGAGCTGTCAGTTTATGCTTCTGAGTGCATCCTTCTGAAGCATTTGAGCAGAGCTGAGAGGCGAGTTGGCTACACACAGTCACATTTTCTAAACGCATTGTTTCAGAGGGACAAAAAAACGCTGAGATGAAGTAGCTCTGTCTGAGGTGTGAATAGAATTTAATTTCACAAAGCACTTTGGATTTATAAGGCTTTCTCTACTGCATGTTTTTCGCTATTTAATGAGAGAATTAAGCTGCATATTTTCCAATCCCTCCATCTAAATGAAAATGCCGGTTCTGCCAGTTTTAGCTCCTGTCCACATGAAGCCTGCTTTGGGTAAGTCTGACAGAAATTTGGATCTGATAGGGGGTTCAGTCCAGATGAAGTGGATGCAAAACTGGCAATATTTAAAACCTGCTGTGGAAAATTTAAAGAAGCCCCCTGTTGTGGTTTTGTGTGGAAACCCCTAACAGCCTTATCATCAGTCTAAACGAACACCTATTTTCCAACTCCAGAGATTTTTGTGTGTGCCCTGCACCACTTCACTGATAGGAACTTTGTGTAGTTTTGTGAGTGTCACACTGGATCTCTCAGAACTTTATCACTCCCAGTAGTTCAGTGTATAAAGACAATAGAAGCAGCTGCTCAGAATGAAGCATGATCTGTTTCTCAGTCTAACTCTATTCTAGCTTTAGATTTCCATCTGGAACTGTGACATCCTGTGTCTTCGTCTGCAGCAAGAGCAGCAGGGCAGGAACTTCGACTAAAATTCAATCTGTGTCCTGGAAGGCTAGACAGCTTGCCTGACCAGAATATTTACTGTGATAAGATTTGCAATGTCATCTGATTTCATCAAACAGTTGTTACTGACAGAAGAAGTGCTGACACATATTGTCCTCTGTTTTTCAATGTGTAACATCACACAACGGTTATGAAAAATCCATCAATTCATTGAAAACACTTACAGATACACATTGAGTCACAATATTTATAACTGTATTTTCAAAATTCCAAAAAAGTAAAAAAATACACTGCACTTCGTTTCCAAGTTTTAAGGTGTTTTTTTTATTCCTTTATTTAACCAGGAAAAGTCCCATTGAGATTAACAATCTCTTTTTCAAGGGAGTCCTGGCCAAGACAGCGGCAAAAGATTACATTACAATTTACATTACAGTTTACAATTACATCTATCTATAATTATAAATTCATAAAACAGTTACAAACCATAGATCTCATTTCCAAACCTTTGAGCAATCTTTTAAAATGTGTTGAAGCTTCCCATCCAGGAAGCTTTTCCAATTCAAAATGTCAGAATTACGTTAATTGAGTTCGAGGCTTTATAGAGTAGGTCAACAAAGCTGGACAAACGTGTCCGACCATTTGGAAAGGGGCAGGCCCATTCGTCCAGTTAAATTTACATGTTTTCTAAGCCAAAACAAGACTTTGCTTTTGGTCCACTCTATTAAGCCTCGAACTCACACTATTTCGGACATTTTGAATAGAAAAAGCTTCCTGGATGGGAAGTTCCACCATTAGCACCACCGGCTCCCACCCAGTTCGCTCCGATGCTAGCTCCAGATGGTCATCGTCGTTGTCACCGCTTAATTTGCCTTTCTTCTGGTTTTCCTTCTTCTCATAATCAAAGCCCATAATGTCAGGTTCAGCCTTTTCTCGATTTTTTTCCCAGGGAGCTGCTTGTCTAAGATATTGCAATATTTAACTCAGAACCGGAAGTTGCAAATGTACAGGTTCTATTGACAATCAACAAATTATTCTCCGTTTCCAACAAAATATTCTTGAAAGAAAAACTCTTGTGATAGTAAACCATTAGGGGTGGAGCGGTTCACAAAATCCACGGTTCGGTTCGGTTCACGGCTTCGTGGTCGGCGGTTTTCGGTTGGGTATATGTTGATTGTTAGCCTAACATGTTGGTCGCGTTGCTAAAGTATAAACAAAACATGTTGCACAATGCTTGCACTCGCCATACCTACACTTCTCAATTCACACAACAACTGATTTTTTTCTGCTACACCCGCTACGCTGCTTCGCGCTCCTTCTTCTTGTATATACTACTGGTGGTTGGCTTTGGGCGCAGTATTGCCGCCACCTTCTGCTCTGGAGTGTACACGCGGCGCCTATGTGAAAAAGGAGCAGCGCATGAACAGAAACGCCAACACCGCAAATCGAACAGAGACAGTCGAACCCGAACGGTTCGGACGCTTTTCATAAACCATTCCATCCCTAGTAACCATCATAATTAATAACTAAACTTTATTGATGTCACATTGGAGTAATTTACCCCTACATTTAATCTATTCCCCTGGGGAGCAGTGAGCTGCCATTGTGCAGCGCCCGGGGAGCAATCGGGGGTTAAAGGTCAGAGGCTCAGAGACCGAGAGTGAAAGTCTATAGGAGTAGGTTTCACACTTACAACCTCAGGATTCAAAGGTCTAGGCTCACTCCCAGGTATAAGAAATGTTTTTTGCGGATATAGACAACTAGCTCATTATATGATGGATAAATTGCACTAGTGTCTGTGTGAAATACAAATTTAATTATCCATTTAAATATACATCGGATTAAAGTACCTCTATATGCAGACCTAGATTAATCTTTATCAGCGCATATATAGTGTATTTTAATTTCTTAAGGGATGATTTCTGTAAGTAATTACTGCAATATCTCAGTAAAATCATGGTGTAGAAACAGTGCACATGTGTATAAGCTGTGGTTCTCATGTGAAAGAACTGTTTAACAACATCTAATCCACTCTGCCTTAAAATATCTGGCTAACTGTATATGCCATAGGAAAAATGTCAGGTAAGACAAAGCTTAATCGCAATGCTAAAGCCAGTTGTTCTACCCTGGTCCTCAAGGCACAGTTTCTTGCATTTTTAAAATATTTCCCACATTTAAAGGTATACTATGCAACCGGTGTTGATTTTCCAGCGAGGCTCCTCCCAGAGGGCGAAAGTAAAAGTGCACTGTTGTAAATATGCTCAGCTATTCTCCTGGTTTCTCTGTCAAGCCAGGCGCAGCCGTTGTTTTAAGCTTAGCAGACAGGCGAACGCCAACAAATCACCATGTCTACTGCGTAAAAAGTGACTATTTTGTTCCAATTTTCGAAGTTCTCGCCCTAAAGCAAGACCGACTCTTGCAATGCATGAGACTTCTGAGCCTGTGGGTGCGGGCGAGGGCTCCTGCAATTGCGAAGTACGGTATTTCCCCTACAGACCACCAGGAGAGCGCCGAGAAAACCTTTAAATCGACCTGAAAATGACTCATTTAATCATCCAAAACGTTATGGAACACATTAATTAACTGAAAATGTTGCATAGTATGCCTTTAAGCCAACTTAGTTTCAATTTATGGCTGATTAACAGGATTTTGCAGAAGTGCATTCATCTCAACGAAGTAGGTTGTATGTAGAGAAACCTATAAAACATGCACGGCAGTGCGCTTTAAGGACCAAGGTTGAAAATAAAAAAGGTTCCAACATTATTTAAACAAAGGGAAGATATGCAATAGTGTGACACTTCAGATTGTTGGGGGTTCACTAAGATAATTTCTGTATTATCCACAAAGCTGTGATACTCAGTTCTACTTTTCCAGCCACCAACATTTAGTAAAACATTTGAACTTTTAATACTCTTTCAACTCCAAATAATAGCCTTTTAGAAACCTACACTACACTAAGTAGGTATGACTGGCAACAAGTCTTCCACACATAAGCACTAGTATATTTTTTTTTACCTTCTTTTGAGTAGAGCATTTTACATAAATATTGGCTAAAAGCAGAAAACTGAAACATCCACAATTGCTTGCACAAATCCATCTATACATAATATTTCATGCATGTCTAGCTCAACCTTTTCTCTTATGAGACAGCTTTGCAGATTCAACACTTGGTAGCCCTTCAGTTTCTTTGGCTCCAGTGATTTATATCCACCGCTACCTGTGCAACTGCTCGTTTAGTCGCATATAATGGTATGACCAAATAACATATAGGGTAATATGTGGAAGGCATTGTGGATAGACTTTATTCAAAGCCCAATTACCGTACCTTTTTCTGCTGGGAATATAGTATTCACAACGGTCATGGTGTATTGAAGTGTCTCAGCAGAACATCAGAGCAGGAAAAAAAAGCCTGGAGGCTCAATAAGCAGAAATACAACGAAAAAAAAGAGAAAAAACAGCGAGAAATGCTTTTGTTTACAGTGTTTTCTTTGCAACTGTCAAAATATCTTTTGTGTTGAAAAATGTTTGTCCGTATATATCTCTCTGTTGTGCAGTAATAATGACAGCCTAAAAGCCTAGTGTTGGGTAAGTGTTTTTCTTCACATCAATTCAACACTAGAACCACCCACAGACCTATATAACCTCAAGAAAAGGGTTCTGACAGAAACCGCAAACAAAAGTAAACAGTGCTATACATTCCCTTGCTGTGTTAACTGAGAGCTTTCTATGAGTTCAAATAGTTTTGACCTGTTCTCACTGTGTTGGAGCTCGCAGGCTTATTAAAGCAAACCGTGGCTCAAAGATATGGTTGCTGAGAGACAAGGCCAGCCGCATATCAGGCTTTTGTCTGGCATGGTTTGCTGTTCTGGACTCAGCAAACTGTTTACAAAGTCTCAACGCAACACAAACACTCAACGAGAAAACGTATTTTAGTGCTATAAAGTGTGGTTATGATGCAAAGATATAATGTAAACACGTAACACACACTGTTGAAGATGTATAATTTTTCCTTATTGTTTCATGGCTGAGATTTATTGATTAGAATGCTTTCTATACAATTTCCTGTTTCTTTAATTCAGTCATACAGAGGAAATCAAAACAACAAGACCTCTGGCTTTTCGGCCCTTTAACAACAAAAATTTATTGTTAAAGGCCAAACCTGTTTTTTTCATTTTTTTAATAAACCAGTTCCTATTTCATTGAATGATTTCTACAGCATATGAAGCACTTGAAAGAGCGTGACAATGTCTGCCCCTGGCAGTTTCTCACCTTTGACAGAAAAACACAATAAAAGCTTTAGGTAAAAAATAAATAAATAAATAAAAAAACGCCCAGGATATGAATTTTTAGGAGCAGGAGCTTTGTTGTGTCCAGGGTTATGAGAGTCTAATAATAATATATCAGTTGGCAAAAATCCTTTTTGTTTTACTTTTATTTATGTTAAATAATTGGGAAGCACACATTTGCACCTTTACAGCAGGCTCTATGGTAGATTTTATTAAACAGTAAAAAATAAGAATCACTTTTTCAAACAGACAATTTTAACACATTTTTGACACAAAATTTTTATTTAATATAAAAAGATTTATCACCCTTACTGTTTGCTCAAATTCATCTTATAACTATTGCGCAATGTAAACCAATAGAGTTTAGAGAATCTGTATCCATGATGATTATTTTTTATAGCAAGAAGCAGTTTTGTTAGATTAATTTGAAAAGTTTCCGATTCATTTCTGCATTTATGATATCCAAAAATATTGTTCTGAAATATTTGTCAAAATTCTAAACATTTGGCCTCAGTATTGGTCTTGAAAGAGGTGTCCTGACTCCATACCTGGCCCCTACTAAGGGACCCTCCGACTCAGTGCTCCTGTAGCGTCCCCAACAGGGCAAAAGGGATGTGGGGAAATGCCTTCTCCAGTTTCCCAAATACATGTGGACCTGTTGGGGAAAACTCCCATGAACCCTCGAGCATCATCGAGAGACTGTAGAGCTGGTCTACTATTCTAAAGGGACAAAAACCTCACTGCTGCTCCTGAAACAGAGGTTAAACAATCAGCTGGACTCACCTCTAAAGTGCCCTGTCATAGGCCTGCCTGAGAAATGTGATATCCCTTTAGTTGAAATACAGCCTCATGTCCCCCATCTTATGGATCGGAACCTCCAACTCTACCAGTCCAGGGGCCCTGTCCCCAAACTCAATACAACATTGAAAAAGTCTGCCCTTTTCTCAAAAATCCTCTCCTTAATCCTTTGATTTTGTCAAACTTTAGGCCCATTTTGTATTTTTGACTATCCAGTTTTACAAAAAAATATTTCTCATTCAAATAAAACCATTTTAGAAGAAAATTCTAATCTGGTTACCTGTCTGACAGAAGTCTTTATGTCATGCCTTAATTGCCCTTCTTCTGTGTGGGGTAATGCAGGATAGTTTCGTGAGACCATCCTGATCTCGCGAGTTTTCAAGGTTTCACTCGCTAATCAGTCTGGAGACTCTCCGCTAAAGAAAATTTGGAGCCGTTTCACCAAACTAACGTCCAATCAGCGTTGGCTTTGAGGCGGTTGGAGGTGTGACGCGAACGGAGCCGCCGCATACAGTTCAGTCTAAAGAACATACGCTTCAGCCAATGAAACTTAGCGCTTAGCGTGGCAATATCGAAAGCAAGTTTTATCAGGAATTACAGAGTATTTCTTCACTGAAAGAAGAGCAAAACACTGCTCTGGAGGCATTTCTCAGAGGGAAAGATGTTTTTGCTTTTATCCCAACTGGTTTCTGCAGGAGTAGCCTGGCTTGTGGTTGCTTTTTCGTCGTCGCTCTGTTAGTACGCGCCATCTGCTTTGTTGATCTGATTGGTTTATTTGGCCCGTCTTATCACCAACATAGCCAATCAGCTAACCAGTATTTTTCCCGCCTTCCCAAAATTACTTCCAACGAAGTTGTTTCCGAGATGGATATGCGAGCAAATCCATATGGCGGAGTCAGGTTAAATGCAGGATACCATATTCAAGATTCAAGATTTCTTTATTTGTCACCCTGCCTTGAGTGACTAATGCCTGGGCCATCTGCCTTTTTTTTTTCATATATTTGGCGACTTGGATCAACAATAAACTGCAACACTCTAAAATATTACAATTAAGCATGTAATTTACTTTTTGCCCTCTTTTTTAGTAGCCTACATCCCTGAAGTAAAACAATGACTAAACCAGAATGTTTTTTTCAAATGACCAGACATACAGTTGCTATTAGCCTTGGAGAATTGAGTGAATTTTATCGACAATGACAAATCCTGGAGGTTACGTTTGCCAAGGCACAACATTTTGATAAACAAATGTTGCTCAGCGCAGATTTTATTATTTACCTTCTAAAGAAGGTCAAGCCTTTTCTAAACTGCTGAAACCTACAGAAGGATGTTCATGTTTTTGTTAGTTTTAAAAATAATTATTGCTACGCTTTTCATGTTGGTTTAACTCAGTCATTTTTGAGGCATCATAAACTTATGCAGAATGCAGCAGATTGCCTTTATACTTTTACTCCTGGACATGAGTAAATTACACGCTGTCTTCCAGACCATTTAGAATAGATGTTAAACTTTTTTCATGTGGTTTAAATCTCTGGCCTTGCTCCCTGTTATTTATTAGAGTTGTTGAGTTTCTCTACCTGCTCCAGGTTTTTCAGGTCCAATAGTCAGCTCTTACTCACTGCTGCATGGATAGAATATAAACCCTTGAATGACTGCGCTTCTTCTGTGGTCACACCTCAACTACGGAACTGGCTTACATGAGATCTTCAATCTCTAACTGAACTTAAACCTTTTAATCAAAGCTCTAAACTTTTTTTTATTCCAACAGGCTTTTCAAACGTGCTGCAACTTCTGGTTTTATCTCATTTGTTTATGCTGCACTTTTGTCTTTCTTGCCTTAAATCTTCTATATATATTTAAAGAGGGACAAGTTGGTTCAATGTTGATTTGTTGGTGTATCTTTATCAAAAATGGATCAAAATTTGCCGGAAAATAAGTATCAGTGGGAGGTAGTAAAAGGCAGATATAAAAAGAGTCAATAGTTAATGCTTTGGAACATCAACAGACACATTTTTTTCAAAAACATTTGTGTAAAAGCGGGCTCTTTACCACCATAGCTTTAAGCAGCCAGTTTACACTAAAATAAACCCCATAAAATATCCCATATGCTGAAATAAATCATGAGCCTTAGTAACAAAACCAACGCTGACAAAATAAATAATCTATGTACAAATTGTTAAGTAGGTTTCCAAACATTATGTTATAGTGCAAATCTGTCGATCAGTCTAGGAGGAGATTCCTGGTTAAGCATATTAAATATTTTTTCAGCGAATTTAATTTATCAAGGAAAGTGAGCAATTCAGACATGATTGCCTCCAATTTCCCCCAGTATCAATAATTGTAAGAAAATTACGCATATTAGTATGAAGCAAAATAAGACATGATGTTTCCAACCATTGTTTGATGTTGTTCACTCTTAATGGATAAAACGAAGCACTAGCTGGAACGATAAAAGAAAATCAGCTAAAAGGAAAAATAATTCAATTTCTAGATTAAATTTTTCACTGTAAACTCAGTTCTCAGTCAGTCAGCATCCAGATCAAACCAGTTCTGCTTTTGTTTGTTCATCAGCCCTTAAAGGTATTTTTTTTTATTCCAAAACAGTTACAAGCTCCTAGAAGTCAGGGGATTAGATAATAAAAAATAATCTATGTTAAGCCACCAAAACAGAACTGCAAACTAAGATCTGTATCCAAATCTAATTAACAGAAAAGCTGAGTGTGGTATGTTGAGATAACCAGTAGCTTTGGCTTGTGATCTCACACTTACAATGCCTTTCTAATCTCATAGGGGAAAGCCAAATCTATATGACAAAAATTTAATTTTCTCTAAAATGTATCATTTTTATATAATATATCATTTAAAATGTATGCAATTTATTGTGTAGCATCCTGGTGCTTTATTCTGATTGTCATATCATGATCATCTTATGTATAATCTAGAAGGGGGAGAAACAATTGATCAGTTTCACTAGTTCTCCAGACTGCTCTAATACACAGAACAATGCTTGTGATTTTTAAATATTTTCTAAAATGAAAAATAAATAAACATGTATCAGTAGAAAAGGGCTTTTATATGATGCAACCTTTTACTTTGGGTTTACACGGCTTAACTTAGGTATCATTAAAATAAAATCAGAATGATATACAGTATATAGGAGTATGTACATTAGTTATGAAAAGACGCCATAGAATTACTAATGTACATTTTTGTTCTCCTGGTTTTTGAAAATACGGACTTTTGATTTGCCTGAAATTAAAGATAAGATCGACTTAAACTGTAAATTTACTTTTAGTCAAAATCCAAAATTTCAAAAGTAAATTAAGTCCAATAAAAGGTCTCTGTCCAAAGATTGATTTAAATATACTATACACCAGCTAAAAATCTGACCAAACTTTCAAAAGGCATTATTCAAATTAATGTCTTACAATTACATTCTTAATAAAGATGTAAAAAGCTAAAAACAAAAGCATCTTTTTTTGAAGTAGAACACAATTATGCAGAGGAAAAAGAGCCAACTTTAATCGTTATTCAATGTTTCATTGAGCAAAAAAATATATTATAAGGAACTAGTTTCTAACAATCTAACTCCAACAACTACTATATTTTATAAACCATGTAAAGAATGTTTTGCTTTAATTTTTAAGTTGATTTATATGTCTAAGGCTCTCTACAGAATACTCTACCTTTCTATTCATGTAAGACAAAAATATGAGATACAGGAAAGACAAGCCCTGCAACAGCCCGCCATAGACAGAGCATGAAGGAATAAGAAACATGGATGGATGGAAAGACAAGGGTACATACCATTTGACTCCTGGCCAAACTAACTAACCAACAAACCAACCGAACTAACTGCCTAACAATAATTTGACTGGTTCATTATTTCTCAGCATGTTATTTTTCTTTTCCTCCCTGAATAAATGTATTCAAGTCAAATTTTGGCTGATTAAAATTTTTCCACCCTGATATTCTGCTTCTGCACGGAGAAAAGGAATTAATAAATCTTGCCTCATATGTTTGGAGTATGCTGTAGCAATATTATGCATGACAAATAAGACCAAAAAACTATGTTTATGTTTTATGTATTTTTATGTAAAATGGTTGGAATAATGTTATTTCAATCTGAAAAACTCACACGCTGGGAAGAAAAAGACAATTAGGAGAAATGTATTAATACAACTACCACTTTGTCTTTGGTACGCTCTCAGACCTCGGCAGGAAACATAGCACTGATTTGATGATGGATATGCATGAACAGGAGCAAAGAACAGGGCTGTTCCCCCCAGGCCTGAAACTGGTGGTGGAGATAGATGAAGCGTTGGTCAGTCTGTAGACTGCTGGTTAGCAAGACGGTATGCTGAGCTTTATGGGGAGATCCAGTGGATTGGCGTGAGCTGATACTAGAGCTTCACTCAGGACCTGGAAGATGGAAGTCCAGTTGGATAACACAGGTTGAGAGAACCTGTCCATGATGAGCAAGCATGAAGCAACAGTGGAGAGAAAAAACTCCCTGTGGGAAAAACCTCTGGCAGAAATCCAGGCTCAAGTCCATGGCGGTCGTCCAGGAGGAATGACACTGATGAAGTTTTAGCTACGAGATGGTGGAGGAGGGGCTGGAGGTGGGGTTGAAACGTTGTCATCTGAATGAAGTCACGCAGCACATCCGCAGTCTGCGCAAGCAGGAGCAGACAAGTGCGTATCGGAGGCCTTTTAAGATGAACTTTGGATGCTGATTGGCTTTCGAGGAGGTGTGTTCAAAGCTGATTGGCTTTGTCGTAGGTGGATGTATGAAAGGCAATGAGTTTCTTCAGTTGAACTTCTGCCTAGGCTCCATTAAGAAAACACGAACTTTTTCTGGCCTTCTTCAACATAAGGTAACAAACTATTACTTTATGAAATATAAAAATAAGTATGGCTATGTAAATTCTAAGGCTCATGGCAAAAACAGAACCGGCTTCAATTGGAAGGCAACTGGAGAGAAAAATAAAGATAAGTAAATTATTAGTAAAAGACTCCTAACACGCATCATTCTGATCCAAACAAACTCCCAAGAGAAATCAAGGATTGTTTAGTTGCTAATGGTTCACCAGCTGCTCTACTTGGTCATCCTAAAACAAAATCACAGAGACAATATCAAAGCAAAGCTCACATTTACCCAAAAGCCTAAATCTGTGGAGCCATTAATGTTCTAATTGTCTGCGGGTCACTTTGAGCGACCCCTTTTAAATCCCGTCCACGGTGATTAAAAATATATCCAGCGCAGCTTTTTTCATTATTACTGCAACTGCTTCTTTACCACATTACAGTGCTTAAATTTACCATTAATGACCATTAAAAGATGAAACTGAACATAAAGTTAAAGGTTATGTGTTACTATGGAAACCTGTAAAAGATGCCACTCAGTCTGTACCAGTGGCGACGTCTCACTGAATACTAGGTAGGTTAAACCTGCCCTGTAATTAATTATTGGTAAAATATTCATTGTCAAACTTCATAAATGTAGTCATTAAACTGCATTAAATAAGCGCTAAACGCTGCTGATTTCATGAGTATGTTGTACATTAATCAGATGTTACCTGCTCTCGGGCACAATCCCCCCTTGCTCTAGAGCAGCAGGACTCTGCCCGTTAATATGAGAAATCACTGTTTGAGGTTTCAGCCTCCGTCTGTTGAGGTAACTAGTGAGAAAATAGAATCCTGATTGGATAACACAGCAGTACAATCTTAATTTCACTGCTGTAAGCTGCTGATTCACTGTTGAAAAGCTGTATGCATCGAAATTTAAAACTATATTGCATTAAATAAACATTAGAATAACAATACAGTTTGTCTAAATCTAAAGCCCCATTTACACTAATCTCTGAAAACCGATCTGTGTCGAGCTTGGATCAGTTAACCGTGCCAAGATCGGTTTCTTACGACCATTTACACACCATGCTAGCACGGTCCCTCACCTCCTAGTGGTAATCTATGGTACTACTGCTCTCTATTGGTAAACAAGAAAATCAATATGGCGGTGCCATGTTGTCCAACTAGTACATTCAGAAAGTTTGCAGAGAGTCAGGCGAAGAAGGCAGCCTTTGGTAAATTTACTTAACAGGGTCGGCTTTTGAGAAGTGGTTACGACAGGCAATAGTCTAATCATGGCTTACAGATGCAGAAAATTAGCCTCGTGAGACCATCCTGATCTCGCGAGCTTTCAAGATTTCACTCGCTAATCAGTCTGGAGACTCTCCGCTGAAGAAAATTTGGAGCCGTTCACCAAACGAACGCCCAATCAGTGTTGGCTTTGAGGCGGGTTGAGGTGTGACGCAACGAGAAGCGCCGACAGTTCAGTCTAAAGAACATGGCGGCTTCAGCCGATGAAACTAGCGCTAGCGTGGCTATCGAGCAAGTTTTATTGGAATTACAGAGTATTTCTTCACTGAAAGAAGAGCAAAACGCTGCTCTGGAGGCTTTTCTCAGAGGAAAAGATGCTTTTGCTCTTCTCCCGACTGGTTTCGCAAGAGTAGCCTGGCTGTTAGTACGCCATATGCTTCGTTGATCTGATTGGTTTATTTGGCCCGCTCTATCACCAACATAGGCCAATCAGCTAACCAGTATTTTTGCCCCTTCCCAAAATTATTTCAACGGAAGGTTTCCAGATGCATCTGGCGGAGTCAGGTTAGCAGAAAATCACACTGCTAAGCAGAATCATCACTGAAATCGTATGGCACGGTAGGGAAGCTAGTATTTTTATGAATGTCTGAAATTTCATGGTTACGGAGGCTGACTGTAAGGAGGAGGAGTCTGCTCATGCGCCCTTTGTTATCTGAGAACCGAGCCAGAACTGAACCACGCCGAGCCCTACTGATGAACTAGTTCCATGTTAGCGCGGTTTGATTGTGCACGGTCCGGTTTAGTTGAGCGTACCATTTACACTCAACAGATATCTCGGTAATTGTGCTTGGACCGATATGGGCACAGTTTAAAAACGATAGTAAAAATGGGGCTTAAGGGGTGTCAAACTGGATCCAGAAACTGCCGTGTGGCTGCAGATTTCTTTAGAACCAAGCAATAGCACCCCAGACTCCATTCATTTAATCAAGTCATTATGTTAAGACTGGGTTCACTTGATGAGATGACTGTAGTCTAGGGGTGGAACGGTTCACAAAATCCACGGTTCGTTCACGGGTTTTCGTTCGGTATATGTTGATTGTTAGGAAAATCTATTATGTCTTGTATAGTAAAAAACGTGTTGCACAATTCCTGCACACTGTTGCACTTTTTATCCACAACTTTCTTTCCGCTGTCACCGTGAGGTCACTCTAAATGCAAAGCGCCCCATTGAAAGCAGACCTATAAAGTGCTGCTGGCGCGCCTTCCAACTCCCTGTTCTTTCCCACTCCCACATACCCACACAATTCTCCACAACAACAGATTTTTTTTCTGCTACACCCGCCTACGCTGCTTCGCTTCTTCTTGTTTACTACTGGTGGTTGGCTTTGGTCGCAGTACCGCCATCTTCTGCTCTGAAGTGTACATGCTTCACCTATGAGAAAAAGGAGCCGCGATATGAACCGTAACGCCAACACACGCCGTAATCGAACAGAGACAGTCTGGAATCCGAACGGTTTTCATAAACCGCTCCATCCCTGCTGTAGCCTGGCGTGGTATTGCTTGGTTGAAAGAAAACCTGCAGCCACACTGCGCCATTTCTGAACTAGTTTGACACCCCTGCTCTAACATTGTGTATGGGGCAGGGGCGGTTCGTGAAGCTGGCTGCTCAATGCTGATTGGCAAACGTACTTTGACTGACACTGGCCAGACAGCGAGGAGGTTCTCCTCATGAGTGAAGAGGAAAAATCATTCAATCAGAAAAGTCATCTTGTGCTGAACTCTTGGCGTGGTCTCTGGAGTTTAGTATTTCATAGTGTTTCACAGCAGCTATTTTCACCCGTTATAGTGATGTGTTTTATGTGTTTCAATATTTGTTAATGCAATATGTGACATTTGGATTTAATCAACACCACTGAGCCTCCCCTGTTGCAGAGAGCAGCAGCTGCCGCTGGTCTGTACGCATGCACCTACACATTCCCAGAAACCACAAGAGAGGTGAACCAGCATAATCCCATTTTGTCTTCAAAGAACAGGCATCCCTGGTCACATGGTGAGCCATGTTTTCATTGACAATGTGTAGTTGGACAACAGGGCCGTTAGCCCGGCAGCTTCTCTGCTCACACCACCCCGTTGTGAAACAGCCATCAATCTGTTATTTCCTCTCACATGTGCCTTTTTTTAGTTAACACCAGAAGGGTATTTTTGGGCAAAATGATACCATCGTTAATTGTTTTTTTCTTCTTTTTATGATGGGAAATGCTTTATTAGTTTAATTTTGTGGTAAATGAGCCTTTTCAGTCTATTTCCTGCTAAGTTTATGCTTTTTGTTTTAAAAGAACATTAAGGGAAGTGTACCAAGTTGGAGGCATGTTTTAAGATTTGTTTCTTAAGAATGACCTGACATATCAAAATGTGCAGGATACATTTCCTAAGTAACATCTCTGTGACATCTGGTTTAATTTTTTACTTTTCATTCAATACACATTCCCTTCCCCTAAGTGTGCTTCGAAAACATGAAATTCAATTTCAACTAAATTGGAAAAGTAATTAGAAAAGTGAAGCTATTTCAAATGAATAAAGTCTTCCTGTCTTCTCTGTGTTCTGCAGTGCCAGAATCTATTTAGAAATGCATCTGTAGTTTACGGTCCGTTACAATATTTACTAGAGATCATGAAAGCCTATCATTAAAATTATACTCCTAGTTATCAATTCCTACCTAAAGTCAAATACTGAGACTAGTTTTAATGTTTTACTTAGTGCTGTTTGCCTACAGGTCTAATGGGAAATCTTGATGAAGGAAGGTTTTTCTCATTAATAGAACTCCAGTCTTGCGTTCACATCGATATGCAACCAAGCTGCAAGATCTCTAAAGAGGCACTAAAGGCCAACAGTTCATCTGACCTCATTTAATTCAAACTGACTTGTGGCACAATTATTAGCACCTCTGCTTTGGATTGTTTAGAGTCCTGGATCCTCACCTTTTTACTGCTTAGCTCACATTCATCTAAAGGTTCGAGGATTGAAGTCGTTTAGGAAGAAAGAGGATTTTGAGTCCAGCAACCCATTTACTTGTAGGGTTTATTCTACATTTTACACTATTATTCCACCAATTTTATATTTTATAAGCACAACATAAAATAAAAATGTCCTTTTCAGCATATTCATCATTTGTTTCAGGCCAACCTGTTTAATACAGAAAACCTCAATCTTTGCCTCATCCCACAGATCACATCAGTACAAGTTTATGTTCCAGAGGCAATAAGTACGGACAATGTGTCTGCTTTGTCATAACATCACCCCCAAACGAAATATATAACATATAGATAACATCTGTAGTTTGAAAATAACATTTCATGGTTGCTATAGATCCTTGATTTCTAGAAATCGTCTGCATGCTGCTCTGTTCTACATTCTTACCTTCATGCCATGAGGATCAGGAACCCTTCTTCAGTGTCTATACAAATTGACCTATATCCCAGGGAATTCATGAATTACTAACTAAACTTTTATCAAAAAAAAAAAAACTTAAAGTATTCCGTTTTTTTGTTTTGGGTTGGTACAACTGCTGAACACCGTTTCCAGGAAAACTTTATTCAAACCTTTTCTTTTCTCAAAATTTTTTTTTAACAAGTGTAATAATAGAATTAAAGTTTCTTACTTTAATTAAAATGTGTGAGATTATGGTGTTGTAACAAAAGATGAATTTATTTTAGGGCTTTTAAAATCATCCTTCCCAGATCCTTAGATAAATATGGCCACGGTTGTTTTTATAAATTTAGTTTAATAAGTTTTAAAGGAATGAGAACAACCTCCTTCAATAATTGGATTTCTAGCAGCTCTTCTGGTTGAGTTTTTTTTTTTTCTTTTCTTAAAGATTCTTTTGCACAAATAATTGGCAGTAAGAAAATTTTCTTAACGTGCAGCGAACGATGCCAGAGGCAAAGGGTAAAAAGTGTAGTAAATGAAATCAAAGAAGGCTCAAAACTCATTACAAAGACATAACTTGACATCTAATTTTCATAACTGCTTAAAAGTTGCTTCAACACAAGTCTACACCCATAATTTTATTTTTTGTCATGCCTAATATCAAAACAGATTAAGATTAAAGCTTTGCAATGAGCTCAGCCTTACAATTCTGGTCTCAGTTGCATCTGTGAGGAGTTGCATCTATGTATGGTATAGATATATCCTACAGATGTGGATTTTATCTTTAGAGTCATTCTTGTTAGCTGGGGTTAGTTTCTGCTATAGATTTGCTTTGTCTAGGGCAGGGGTCTGCAAAATCTACAATCCGAAGAGCAATTTTTGACTTCAGTCCTGCTCATAAAGCTTGTTTAGAGCTGCAAACATTACACAACGTTACTTATATGTATATTTATGGCAGTGGCACCGAGGCTCTGGAATGACTTGCCTTGGCATGTTAGATCAGCAGGCTCCTTAGAGGTTTTTAAATCCTCTTTAAAATCACATTTCTTTCTCTCCCTGGCTTTTAATCATGTCTAAGTGGACATTTGGCAAAATTTTATTTTAAATTAATTTTATTCTAAAATGTATTTTAATTGAAACATTTATCTTATTCTATTTTTATGTGTTTATGTATTTTAGCCTTAGCTTTTATCTTATGTTCCTTAACTGTGATTCCTGTATAGCATTTTGGTCAACCCCGGTTAATTTAAATGTGCTTTATAAATAAAGTTTGAGTTGAGTTGAGTTATATATAATACATATCTACCACGGGAGATTTGCAAATAAAAAGAAAATAAAGAAATGTAAAATGTGTTGTCGAAATTTGTTTAAAATCATGTTATAGTGTTATTATTTTGGAAATTAAATGTATGCTGGTGAAGATTCTCAGTCAATCAGGTCATAGTCATTCAAAAAAAGTAAAAAATAACTATCCACTGGATTTTATTTCCGAGATTGAGGGGGTTTTGTATGGAAGCCGAGAGCGGGCGTACTCAAGTTTTTTTCTTCTTCTCGAGATAATGACATAACTATCTCATTATCATGGTTAAAGCATTAATTGTTTTCTCAAGATAAACATCTCGTCATCACGAGAAAACAGTCATTGATTTCTTGAGATAACAAGATGATTACCCTGTGTGAGTAATGAATGAGGCTGTCCAACAGCCTTGGATTCCCAGTCCATCCATGCCTGCAGTGCCCGTTGTTGCGCAGTCGCTGTACCGCGTATGTGCAAATAATCCATTTTTTAATTTCCTTTCTCTTTTCACTCATTGTCAGGTCGTGCTGGATAATTGGATTGCATGGAATACAGTAGAAGCAAATCTGGGGACCAAAACAAAGCCTTGTTTTGGCTTAGAAACCCAACACTATTTATGACATTTTGAATTGAAAAAGCTTCCTGAATGGGAAAGAAAGCATCTTAAAACTAGGAAACAACCAGTGGATTGTTTTTTTTTTACCTTTTTGGAAATTAAATGTGATTAGTTTAATGGAGTAAATGCTAAAATATGCATTTGTTAGTATATCTTTATTTTGAATAATAAGCTGGCTCCTTATAATTTAAATCATAATGATGAAGAGTGACTAAAGAAACAGATTGCAGACCCCTAGTTTGGGGTAAAACAAACTGTTGAACTTTTAAAGAGTGGCGACAATTTAATGTGCTTCTTTGGGGGGTGGAAGGGGCAACGACACTTATGAGAGAAAAATAAGGAGAGTTTTGGCTTCGACTTCCAGGAGAGAGAATACAGCTATTCTGACAACTTTGCGGGTGTTTAGAAATGCTGACATTTTATTGTATTGCACAGGGTTGCAACATTTTTGCAGTAGATCATAGGAGCAGACACAACAGCATATCTATCTCAGTCATACAGAGGACAGGAATAACATTTATTCGACTTATGGGATCAATACACTGTTTTAGAATTAAAATAAATGTAATCAAGGGTTATTAAGAAAAGATAAAAATGTGCAGCCTGTTCATAACCAGCAGGATTTAAAAAGTTTAAAAGTCAGATAAATAGTCAGATTAGAAATAAACTTCTAGTAAAGAAAAATAATGATGCTGATCACATTATTAACTATTTTTATTTGGAAATTTCGAAACTATTAGATATGCAAAAAGGATCCAGGATCTAATTTAAATAATTTTGTGTTTGAAATGTTTTTAATCAAACTGGCAACCGAGTAACAAGGTCATTCTGCCCAATTCCCCCTAGCAAAGTTGGAAAAATTAAACAAAAAGGGTATTTTGTTGCAGTGGTGTCTTACCTGATAAGTATTTCCTAAAATTACAGACAGACTGAGTCGTCCTTCTAGGAGTTAATCAAAGCAAGTACAACAAAGATCTGATAAGCAGATTCATGTCAAAAGCAAAATAGCCAAAAGCAAAATAAAGGTCTAAGTGCAGGCAGATAAAGGATACTGGTAGTTTTATGAGAAAATAAATGGTTCAAAACCAAAATCAAATCAATATTCTCTAGAAAAAAAAAAAAAATATATATATATATATATATATATATATATATATATATATATATATATATATATATATATATATATATAAAATAACAACAAAGCATCTGGGTTAAACCAGGTGAAGTGCTGTGAAGATGTGAGATTCATAGGAATCTGACAAAGAAGGAAGAAAGATGGAAGAGTTTTCGACTGGGGAGAATAAACTAATGTTAAAGAAAAGATATTTCTGAGAAAGAGATTTTTAAAAACGTCCCTTTGGTATATCTTTGGTGATGGAAGATAAGAGGAAAAAATTGAAGTAAAAGAGCACTTTGTCTCACAGCTGTCTTGCTTAAAACTTTAACACAATCCAAACAAAATTATGGGATGAGATCATCAAAGACCAAAAGAATTTATGACTTTTTTTATTTTTACAGTCTTCACCTATCAATGCTTTTCTACAAGGGAAATATGGAGATGTTGCTGCCTTCTACAGGTGCCAGAAAGGTTGCTTTTTTTACAGCAACATCAAAGAATGTTTTAATGCAGAGAAAAAATGCAGGAGAAAAAAAAGAAAGTGCTGTTTGGATAAAAAAAATCAATGTGAAAGAATGATGAACTTAAATAGGGCTATATCTATAGCTGGAAAAAAGCACCTGAACCCTGTTTTTACATCTTTTTAAACATCTTTTATTAAAGGAAACATCCTGTCATATTCAGAATTTAAACTTCTTAGCGTACTTTAAATATGAAATTATTCCATATTGTTCAATAAATGATAAGTGTTTTTAATTAAGAGTAATTTAATTTGAATTTGGTTTACTGAGACATCCATGTTTTGTCAACTACTGCCACCTACTGGTTTGTGACGCCACGGTGCGGTATCGGCTGTTGATCAAGTCCCAGTGCTGTATCTGGTTTTGTTACAACGCGCTATTATCCAAGTCAACTTGAAAACATTCTTCTTCCAAATGTCGGCTACATATTACGTGTTTTTTCTCTGGCCAGAAGTTCGATGGCAAATCCTCCTCCTCCAAGTTGCCAATCAAACGATGAACACGTCCATGGAGGATGTGGAATCGGAAAGGTGAAATAACAAATTTTTTTTTACACTTTTACCCGATGTTGTTGATTGCAGATGTGTCTAGTAGTTTCCATTGATTCAGCTTGTAAAGCAAAGCAGGGAGAAGGGTAGCCCTCGTGAGACCATCTTGATCTCGCGCTGAGCTTTCAAAAGGTTTCACTCGCTAATCAGTCTGGAGACTCTCCGCTTGAAGAAAATTTGGAGCCTTGCGTTCACCAAAAGAACATCCAATCAGCGCTGGCTTTGAGGCGGGTTGAGGTGTGGACGCAAATGAGAAGCGCGACAGTTCAGTCCAAAACATGGCGTGCTTCAGCCGATGAAACTAAGCGTTAGGCATTGGCTATCGAGCAAGTTTTACTTCCGAATTACAGAGTATTTCTTCACTGAAAGAAGAGCAAAACACTTGCTCTGGAGGCTTTCTCAGAGGAAAAGATGTTTTTGCTCTTCTCCCGACTGGTTTCCCGCAAGAGTTTGATCTATCAATTGGCTCCTCTTCGCCGGTACTCTGTTAGTACGCCATATGCTTCATTGATCTGATTGGTTTATTTTGGCCCGCCTATCACCAACATAGGCTAATCAGCTAACCAGTATTTTCACCCCTTCCAAAGATTACTTCTAGGAAGGTTTCCAGATGGATATGCGCGAGCAAATCCATCTGGCGGAGTCAGGTTAGGTAGAATGGCGCAGAGGCTTACCACAACCGCGGACGTCACTGCCGGAAGATTTCAGGAGTGAGATGTTACTATATTTGGGTAAAAAATGGCCGCTCCCAGACTCAGTGATCACAATGAAAATTATTATGTTTTTACTGATTAACACTAATTTCATTAAATCATTGCAAAACATATTAGTTTTAGGTATAAATAATGATCTATTGATTATTCCTTCCTGACCGGACTTTTCCTTTAAATCAAGATGAGCACTGGGTTGTAAAGAAATAAAAAAAGTCAGACATTTCTAAAACACGCTCTTACACAGCTCCCTCTGCTCCGTTCCATTTGATCTCAGTGACATCAAGGTGAAGCCGAATACTGATTATGAGCAATCCTAAAAAGATTCTCAACTCCACAGGACTGATCCTCGCTCGCTAGCTCTCTAAGCCCAGAATGTCCTCTGTAGTGACTTGTGGTGCGAAGGTTCAGCTTTAAAGTTGCCTGGAAGCCAGAGCTTTTGTTGCGTGGCACCCTGCCAGCATTTCACAGAGAGTCGGCAGCTCTGTTCTGACAGTCTGGGACACAGACTGATGGTTGTAATCTCCACCAAAGCACACTGTCAGCTGCTCTATTCATTAAAGTTAAAATCTTTCTACGACAGCCCCGCAGGTGGAAAGTTTTATCCTAAATATATTTCTTGTGTCATACCAATCATTTTTGTAACTACCATTAATGATATCCAGTCTGACACAGGGTAAGTGGCAGAGTGTTAGTCCTGACAAGTTGATGTGTTTGGAACCTTGAAATCTATCCAAATCATTTATGCACCTGTGTGGCTTCTGGTGTTTAATCTGTGCCAGAAAAAATAAAATTAATCTGCTCATTAACATACTAATCATTATGCAAGCAAAATACAGAAGATTCATAAGGGCAAAAAATGCATACAGGGGCAATCATGAATCTTTAAAAGCTTGTTTCCAGTGTTAAACTTTAAAAAAAGCTATGGAGAACAAACTATAAAGTAGATTGTTCTACTGCCTAAAGCCCTTTATAGAGATCACCAAGAATTGTTTTTAATCTTTCCCCATCACCGATCTCCCCCTGCACACTGTCAGTCAGCTGGATGAAAGAAAACTTTTCCCTTTCACAAATAAGACAGATTCTGACTCGAAGCAGAAAGTTTCACTTAATGAATAGATTCAGAACATTTCAACTACTGTCCAGTGCACTGGACTCATTTCTTTTAAATTGACATTTCTATGACCCAGCTGACTATATACAATAGGATGAAAAGACGGATGCTGCATCCAAACTCAGGAATCAAACAATAGACCAACAAGTGTGACTCTTTTAATCATGCTTAGGGAGGAAATTAGATTGAAGTTTACTCAGCAGGAAGATAAAATTATCATCCACTGCTATTAAACTAAGAGTTTTTAGACTCAGAGAGAAAAAAAAATGTATTTCAAGAAGCATAGACAAAAAAGGAAAGTTTGAGAATTCAGCACGTTGTCACAACAAGAGCAAGTCTGTCAGCTCTTAAAATGTGAAATCTTATTCCTGCAAAGAATTATAGGAAAAGAAATCCAAGCGACAGACAGTTTTTGGAAAAGAAAAAAGTGTCATATTACCTGAAAAGAAAAGTATAATTACCAGTTTTATTTAAGACAATCAAGTCTAAAAGTATGAATGTGTACAACATGTGTGCAAGTCTCCTGTTGAGCTGCCGTAATCATTTTGCTCATTACAGGAAGGGGAGTTAGGACTTTAGAAACTACTACTGGTGTAAATCAGAGCAGTAAATGTATGTAATAGGTGACATTATGGTTAAAATAATCAACACCATGTTGTGCGCTAATAGCAGTTTAGAGGATTTTGGTATCTAGACTTGGTGAAGGCGACTGCTGAGATATAAACAAGGGATAAGAATGCTAAGAAAAGGGGATTTCTATGGTTTTCCTAATAGAGCATGGTTGCTTATCTCAGACTGACGGGTCTGAGATACAGATGGGTTTGTTAGAAACATCAAACAGAAAATCCATTTAATTTAAATTCTTTAAGAAACAATTAAATGTATTATCAATTAGATTCAATAATGATTTTGAATGCTTAAAAACATGCTTTGTAATAAGTACAAGTACCTTTTTTAGAGTACCTATTGATACATTTTAGATATTTGATTTTCCTGATTATATGAACAGCTTTGCTATATTAGTTAATGAATTAATATTTTTTAAAGGACTTGTATATATATAAAAGTATAAAAAGCAGCTAATTAATACTAAATTGCTTCTAAACTTAAATTGTTTTCCTTTCCTTGAGGAAATGTGATAATTCATGTCATTTTTTGACAATCACACATAAAATAAAGCAATACAACTGTAGTACTGGTGGTGAATATGGACAGAAGGCTGAACTGGGGAAGGAACATTACCTGGAAGTTTCAAACAGACTGACCCACCTTCATCTGCTAGGTTGACATATCATTAAAAAATATTGGTATATAAACATACAAACAGACATATTTGAAGAGCTAATGTAATGATTTTGAATCTCAAATAGGCTACATAATAATCAGTATCTGCATACAGTATATGGTCTGTAAGGCAAAATATAACTTCCACATAGTTTCTGGCTTTGCAACAAAATAATCCTCAAAACTTAACAGCTTCAAACTATAAAAATAAAAAGAAGCTATAAGGTAAAATCCCTTGTTGACTCTTTGCAGAAGCTGAGGAACTGTTTTGTAATACACCATCTATACCTGCTCAGGGCATTTCTGGTTTACTTCTGCCACCAAGCTACTTTTGCTACTTATTTCCAGTTGAGGTAAGCATTTATTTAAATTGGATAGCAATAGCTTTTAATTGCGTACATTCTCATTTATTTCTTATTAAATAGGGTGGTTTATCAATTCCTCACTCTGCTGGTCATGAGCAATAGGTCCTTCACTGTCTGCACCACCAACCCAACTGTTAATCCAACATGGCTGCCACTGTAACAATACCACAGCAAATTTACTTTTATATCAATATTGTTGGGCTTTCTTCAGTCTGAGTCAAATTACACACAACTGTTGCTCGTGAATCTACTAGCCAGGGGGAATTAATTGATTCTCATAGTTTTGTGATTTGATATTGAATTATAAAATAAAATAATTGCAATTAACTGATAAACCATTATTTTTACTAAAGTGTAAGAAAAATAAAATTCTGTAAAACTGCATTATTTTATTAGAGGATTATTTTGCAGATTAAAAGTACTGGACGCAAAATGTGAAAGTATTTGTAGTAATTTTACTATTAATTAACTTTTAAACCTCCAATCACTAGTTGGCAGCACAGAGCCCGTTATTTAGTTGCTCAGCACCAACTGCAGCAGTTTTCCCAGAGCTATATTATTAAAAATGACAACATATATTGTCTGTTAATGTATTAGGATGAATCTGGATAAATCATACTGCATCACATTTATCGTTGTAAGGATTATACTTCCAAATTCTCTACATTTCACACCCATAATTTTTACCAACCCCTAGTCTGAATATTTCAGTCTGTAGATCTACTTGGAATTTACACACAATCATCTCCTTGATTTGAGGAAGGGTTTAAAAATAGAGAAAATATGAATTAAGCAGAAGTTATTTGGTGATTACATATTTCTGTAAACACTTCCTCCAATGCCAGTCTGACTTTGACAACATTGGCATTGACGTCAAGACGTGTTGAGGGTGAACACAGATATTAGCTTTGATTAGAATTTTGGTTTAATTTTGTAAGTCTGGCTATTTTTGTATGAAAGCCTCCAGCCATTATTTTTAGGGTGCGACGGTTGGTAAAATGCCCTGGGTAGATATTTTCCAGGAATCATGGTCCACATAATACCAAATCTGCATTGTTTAAACACCCCAGATAATCTAAGTATATTTCCTATGATAGAGTTGTTCTGTGATGTGGTGTCACAACAGAATCAAACCATTTATTACCAAAGTAACAAATTCGGAGTAACTGTAATGCCTTAATGTCACTATGAATACTTTTATCTGTTTAATCTATGCCATGGAGAATTAAGACATTTGAGAAACATCAGCTGTGCTGCTTCCATCAACACCCTTGTTTATAGATGCTGGGGATCGTCCTGTTGTTTTCCAGTGTAGTCCTGTTTCTCTGACCGTGACTGGCTCGGAGCTCGTCTGCCTGGCTGTGTGTTTCCTGGACAGAGCAGCCTTTTACAGCTGCTTTTGCATCTCTGCTTCTGTCTCCTTGACTATTAAAGTCGGCCTCGGCAGATGGCTTCACACTGAGCCTGGTTCTGCTGGAGGTTTCTTTCTGTTAAAGGGAGTTTTTCCTCTCCACTGTTGCTACAAGCATGCTTAGTGTGAGGGATTGTATTCGAAGTCAATGCAATCAACTGGATTTCCTTAGATAGAAAAAACTTGAATTGGAATTTGAATGTATGATCTGGTTGAACTGTAAAAGTGCCTTGAGATGACATGTGCGGTTGTGAATTGGCGCTTATAGAAATAAAACTGAATTGAAATTGAATTCAATTTGCAAGATATACCTAAAAAACTGGCAGAACCCAGGTTATCAAGCCTTTGCTCCTAAACAAATGCAGCTTGTCCTTCACTATTTTGCCAATTAAAACTCTATTAATTCTGTGCCCAAAGATTATACAATTAGATCTAAACGCTCGGATTTCCTCCAGGCTTTTCTCTTATTAGCATAAACATGCTGGGTTATGTATTTAATTGCTACAGTACAGTACCTTTGTGACCGCAAGGCTTGAAGTTCCCTGTTTATTTAGTGGGGACACCACGGCTCAGGAATTCAACCAGGAATTCCTAACTTTGAATGACCTTTAGAGGATAATTACTTGTTTGGATTTGTCTAATGTGGTGAATGTTCCAATAGACTGAGTGAGCCAAAAAGATATAGTATTAAATGTATACCCTCTTCAATGTGCTGTGGAGACAATTTTAGGGAAGAGAGGCCCATATCCTTGAGCAGAACCTAATAAAAAGTTAAATTTATTTCGTTTTTTTTTACAAGCAAAGAATTAAGTGCCTTGGAACTGTAGTAACGCTTGCACCTTGTAATCTACCCCAGACTGACAAACAGCAAATGAACCCATTAATAACAGTTTAAAAGCACTGGAAAGCAATTTCACATGAAATAATTGAAGCAGACTCTTTTTTAGGGGAACTTATTTATTTAAAAAGTATGGCAGTGGGGACTAAATAAGAGCAAAGTTTTACTTTGAATAGTGAGGTGCACATTTAAAAGTCAAGCTGTTACTCAAAGCAGAAAATTCAGCAGGAAATTTCCACCATAACAAAAAACAACTCTAAACCTTCACATGGTTTAGGCTAATTGCTTAAAGTAGACCTATTATACTTCCCTTTAAAGATTTAGGATATATAAATAACCTGTATAAACCATGTTCATGAAATGTTTTGCAGAAAATCACATAATATTTTGCTATGTTGAGCTCCTTTTAAAGTGAGCCGTTTTATTGCTTTGCATTTTTATGATATTAGCATTAGCCGGCTGCACCATTCAACTTATTGTTTACGCTCCTATTATATATTTTGGCTGCAAACAGATACACAATAATACAACCGTACAGATATGATCGATGTTTCAGACCCAGAAGTAAAATAAAGCTTCTGTAGAACCAGCAAGGACACAGCAACAACATGTAAGTAACCGACTCTTACATGTTAACATGGACATCTCCAAAGCTTCCTT
Organism: Cyprinodon brontotheroides; assembly: GCA_018398635.1. Classification (NCBI taxonomy): domain Eukaryota; kingdom Metazoa; phylum Chordata; class Actinopteri; order Cyprinodontiformes; family Cyprinodontidae; genus Cyprinodon; species Cyprinodon brontotheroides. Next base: position 4,670,172 of record JAGKQL010000025.1, read on the forward strand.
GAAAGCCATGTTTCGGTGTTGAACTGTCCTTTTATGTCTTCTCAATTCCTTGGGAAGTTTATTTCTGAGTTGTACGCGCTTTTTTTAAATTGCATGGTTTGTGGAGGATAGTTCTGGGAGGCAGTCTGATTGTTTAAGGCTAATAGAACTTAGCCTCGCGGAGACCATCCTGATCTCGCGAGCTTTCAAGGTTTCACTCGCAGATCAGTCTGGCTACTTTCCGTTAAAGAAAACTTTGGAGCCGTTCACCAAACAAACGCCCAATCAGCGCTGGCTTTGAGGCGGGTTGAGGTGTGACGCAACGAGAAGCGCGACAGTTCAGTCTAAAGAACATGGCGGTTTCAGCCGATGAAACTAGCGTTAGTGTGGCTATCGAGCAAGTTTTATTCGCAAATTATCTTTACATAAACAGCAAATATCCTTTGCCGACATGTTGCTTATTTGCTTAGCTAACAAGCCTTTACCTGCAACAGCAAGAGTAGCCTGGCTTGTGGTTGTATTTTCGTCGTCGCTCTGTCAGTACGTCATATGCTTCGTTGATCTGATTGGTTTATTTGGCCCGTCTATTACCAACACCAGCTAACCAGTATTTTCGCCTCTTCCCAAAATTACTTCAACGGAAGGTTTCCAGATGGATATGCGGAGCAAATCCAGCAAATCCATCTGGCCGAGTCAGGTTAAATAGATCTGGAGAAAAAGTAAGAAGCTAATTGCCTTAACATCCCTATGTATTCTTATGCAAATATGTGTCATGCAAACCACTAGTTGTCTGTGTCTATTCAGCTACATTTTCAGCCAATTATAAGCATCTTTTTTTACCATATTTTGATACCAATGTAAAAATGTTAATGTGATTTATTCCCATAATAATTATAATTTTATGGTAAGATTTGATGTAAAAGTGATTTGCAATAGTTTAGTATGTATATTGGAGTTTGTCCTTGCTTACTGTGGGTTTCTACAGCAGGTAGGAGGCTGGACTAGACTCAGCTAACATTACATGGTGAGGGGTTTGGCTTGACTGAGGTTGCTGGTGAGGGGCAACCTCAGTTGACATATCATAATCTGGTAGTTTTAAAACAGCTCATCAGCATATACTTATTGCCAAAAAGCAATATTCTAAAGGCATAAAAACATTAAATCTGACTATCTATAAATTTAACACTTAAGCATGAGTTTTGTGGCCTACTGCACACACTTAAACATTATTCCTCTTTGTAACTGAATGCATTACCCAAGAAAAGGGAAAATAATCACTCAGATTTACTGTCTGTATTCACTGTTTTAGGTGGACTGGGATTTAAAATAGATTTCAGATGGGAAACACACAGTTATGCATATCAATATAAGAGTAGTTTTATTGAGAAAACAGTAAAACAGCACCCTCTTTCACATCTATTGATAGAGTAAAACATTACATAGCTTTTCTTTGAACTATTATGAATTTGTATGTTGTACGAACTTGTAGTCCTTCTATTAAAGCAACCTCTACAATCAGCGGTAGCTCTGGTAAACATTAAGAAAAGCCTGAAGATTTTTTTAGCTTCATAATTTGGTATTTTTAAATGTTTCCCACTTTGTTTCATAGTTTTAGGTACCCAGTTATATTTGAAGTCCCAATAGACCATAAAGAAAAGGGTTATGTTTGTGATAATACACCAGAAAAAGTTAGTTTTTAGGTTTTTAGGCTGTCCATTCTAAACAACTGACTCATTTTGCTCTTATTGACTCCAAAATATGATTGTTAGCAGCAGTAATCTAACAGTGAGTTTGGGAAATAGTTTTTACCCTCATACCTACTGTGTGTATTCTGCCTAGTTGGCAACAAATCTAGTTCCTTCATGTTTTGTACTTGCTCTGACTAAAATTGGTAAGCTTGGCTGCTCATTTCCCTTCATATTTATGTATGGAAGTGCTCTGACATCTGCCTTTCATGGTGGGCATCTTCTCTTCTACTTCTATCTAGAAATCATGCTAAATGAACAAAAATTCCTATAAATTCAGACCACCCTTCAAAATTAAGGTAAATCATATTTGGAAAAAAAGTTAGAGGAGCCAAAATATTTTAATACCGATTCGTTTTTTGTTATAATTGTTTTGCATAAAACTGTACAAAAATTGAATGCTAGATTTTTGTAACAACAATAAACTTTAAGGTTGATGATTTACCAAGCAAATTATAACACAAAGCAAAAGTAAATCTCCTAAAAATTTCATATATTGCCCTCTAAAGCTAGGTTAATTTATTTACTCCTTTGGTGGCTTTTAAAGGTGATGAACATGGAGAACGGGTCCCTAAAGGATGGAAACCTTATACAATATCTAAACTAGATTGGGTTGTGACACTGCTGTCAATTTCCCCCACACTCCTTAAGTCCTTGCAGAGTGAATTGAGAACATGAATGTGTTGTGTAAGCCTGGGATTGTAACTCTGAGCCTGACTGTGCAAAAATATCCCACAGATTGAGGAAGAGGACGCCTATTAGCCAGTGTGCAAAGCAGCAGGACATTTCTGGCTTTAAGGTCTTTGGCTAATGAAATGCATTGTCAAAGTGTGTGTGTGTGTGATCCTGTTTTGGCATCAGAGTGAGAACCATGAACCAGATTTCAGTCAAATTGTTTGTACCCAAGAGGACATTATGTAGGTCCTAACCAGTGATGGGAGTAACGGCGTTGAAAGTAACGGTGCAGCTTTTTATTAACGCCGCTATTTTAGGAACGCAGTAATCAAAATGATTACTCTTACTGTAACTATAACGCAGTTACAATTGATGGTGGTCAGAGGGCCGGGTGGCACCAGTGTACGGCAGCCCCCAGCTTCTGTCAGTGAGCCCCAGGGCAGCTGTGGCTACAATGTAACTGCCACCATCAGTGTGTGAGTGTGTGTGCGTGAATGGGTGAATGACTGTAGTGTAAGTTACTCAGGTCGCACAATTAACCTTTTTCATGATAGGACTCGCGGCACATGTCATGAGAGGGAGGATGATGGAGAGTGAGGAGGACTCCAGCGGCAAAACAGCGTTTTCCAGATGGAAATACCGTGTTACTTTGAGCTGCGTTTCACCATCGAATACGGTTTCCTCTGCATCACGCCCGCACACCACGGCGCACGATTCACAGCAGCGACAGGAAGCGTGCATGCGGCAAGCTGCGTAAAGCGGCGTAACAGCCACCCCTATGTGCTTGCGCCACAGGGGAACTACGGAGAGCGCGTGAAGCGATCATTAGCCTATATGGAGAAATATGGATGGATGGATGGATGGAATAATAGATAAATAGAGCTACATGTTGCAGTATCTATAACAACCCAAACACAGGATTTCAGAATTAGACATCCCCAGTTATTAATTTCATACAGTCGCCAAAAGTAGCGCTTGAATAGTTACTTTTACTAGTAACTAGTTACTTTTATTGTGGAGTAACTCAGTTACTAACTCAATTACTTTTTGGGAGGAGTAACTAGTAACTATAACTAATTACTTTTTCAAAATAACGTGCCCAACACTGGTCCTAACTTGCTATTTTGGTAACGGTTAGGTTAAGGACTAAGGTGTGAAGAAATGAGCTTAGGTTTAGTAAGCACTGGTGAAGGTTTAGGGTTGTTAACAGGGTAAGGACATAGGAAAGGATGAAAAAGACTGAAATTTAGCGTGTGTTTTTTTTTTGTTTTAGATGCTTCTAGATTTAAAGCATATGCTCACTTCAGACAACCTTCTTTAAAAGCCTGAGGCACAAGTAATTAATGTTGTGTAATGTCAAAAAATATATATTTTTAACATGATCAGTCCCTTGTCATTTTTAATTTAAAGGAAATAATGTCAGCATGTTTTCTTAAACAACCCAATGTGTCCCTTCACACAAATACAAAGACATTGATAAATTGCTGCAATCAGAAGTGCCATATTGCCCAATATTACACCCACAATTTCAGAGACACACACTTGCTGAAGCAGCCATTAAAGTGGGCTCCCTGAGAGTATATGACAGCATAATTTACACACCGCCTCATGATTGCAGTATAGTTACATCACTGAGTTTGTATTATCCCATATTTGTCCCCCTGTCAAGCCCACGCAAGACAGCATCTACTATACCCCTGTATCCTGTGTTTATGTAAAATCCTGTCAGTGTTTAAGGCGATGCAGCCAGTGAGCAGCCACTCCACCAACGTAACGCATCGGGCATAAGTAAATGAAGTGATGTTTAGACTCTCTGGCCTACTCTCACGCATGCGAGGGGAAATTAAGCGGCTTCGCTCTCCAAAACGGATGACTTGCCTGAGGCATGCCCCGAGTGAGAGGTGATCCTGCGCATCCAAGTCTTGCAGGTGTGAACTTATGCCTGTCAGTTTGTGTGTGTTCCTGTGATGCGTTTAAGGATTCAGTGCTTGTTATTCAGTCGGCACAGACATAAGGTTGGAAATGTCGAGAAGTGCTCCAAAGACATCTAATATGCTAATCAATATTTCCAACTTGAGAGGAAATATACTGTAGACACAAATGACACAGGATACTTTTTTGTTAAACCAGGGAGGAATGAGGTTCTAACAGCAAGAAAGAAATTCTTGCAGCAAGGAGGTTCTGGGTTCGACTCCCGGCCCGGGGTCTATCTGCATGTTGTCCCTGAGCATGCATGGGTTCTCTCCGATTCTCCAGCTACCTACCACGGTCCAAAAAAATGCCTGTTAGGTTAATCGGCTTCTCTAAATTCTCCTTAGGTGTGAGTGTGTGCGTGAATGGTTGTTTGTCCCGTTTGTCCCTGTGTTGGCCTGCGATGGACTGGCAACCTGTCCAGGGGTTTCCCCAGCCTGCATCGTGAAGACAGCTGGATCCCTCGATGACCCCACTGTGATAAAGCATGTCAGTCAGAAAATGAATGGATGGATGGATGGATGGATGGATGGATGGATGATGGATGGATGGATGGATGGATGGATGGATGGATGGATGTGATTTTTGGATGGATGGATGCACTGGAAAAAAATCTAAATCTAGATGAGTAAAATTTCCTTAAATCAAGTGTATTTGTTCTTGAATTTAGGAGGTATGTGTGAAACTTTGCCAATGGAACAAGACAATTTACATTTAAGATAAAGAAAGAAACAATTGCATTGTTTTTATTTCCAGTGCATATTATCTAATTATCTTATTTTAAGAGTAAAAATGCTCATTCCATTGGCAGATAATCTTATTTACTCACTCAAATTAAGGGTAAATACACTTAATTTAAGACATTTTTACTTATTTCTAGATTGTTTTTTGCAGTGTGGATGGATGGATGGATGGATGGATGGATGGATGGATGGATGGATGGATGGATAAGCAGCAAAATGCTAGAAGTGTAAAATCTAACTAAACCTGATGTAAGGCATAATCCTATCTACTCAAAAAAAACTTTGAAAAATGCCACTAAAGTGGTAACTTGGTGAAGATGGGGGCATGAATGGAGATGTTAAGAGGGTCAGAACTAAGGAAAATTACGATTTTTATATAACTACAAAATTAACCTACTATAAAATGCTGTGCTGTTTAAAAGGTTGCAAAATGCTTCCCTTAAAATCGATCAGTGATCCCATATCCAACTTCTGTCCCGCCATGACGGCGTGTGTCTGAGTGAGATGGTTTTATAATCTGTTTAGTTTGCATTCAGTACTATACTATACATTCAGGGATTCGGGTTACTGTTTAATAAATGTATCTAAAGTTGATTGATTTTATCGATCAACTGAGGATTAATCAACGTGTTTGTTTTCTTACAGTAACATGAAGAGCTAAATATGTTTTTATGATGTGCCGAGGTAATAAAAATAGAAGTCATTATATTTCAAACAGTTATTGTGCCAGTTGTGTTAAATACTGACTGAGTAAAATAAAAAATGTGTTCTTACACATTAATAACTTCATTATATATAGGATTTAACAAAATATATAAGATTTAACTAAACAGTTATCTAACTGTTTAGTTAGGTTATAACAAAAAAGATGAATGTGTGTGATAGCATGTCTTTTAGTTTTGATGTGTTATTAGACTATTTGTTAATTTGTATTAATGCGTTTTGACGGTAACTGTGAGACATTGTGGTTCTCGGTTTTTTATATAATCCAGAAATCTGGAGGGAGAGACTTTGCGCTGTAACTTGTGTTTTTATACAACTTGTGCTGGTTTCTCACAGAGGAATGTCAAAACTCAACTCAATAAAGTGCTTTAAATCACAAAATCCTTTCCCTATTTACCATGCTTTTTGCTAGCATGTCTTCTTCTATTACATATGTTATACGTTTTTGGCGTAATGCCCTCTACTTTCCTAACGCCACATCTTCACCTTTTACGCACAGGAGAGAAGTTACACAGCTTTGTAATAAAGAATGGATAGATGTGTTTGCTATTTAGGTGATGAAGTGAATTCTTCATCAATTCGCCATTAAATGTAAGCGTAAATAAACCCAGACTGGACTCTAAATTGATTGATATTTTTGGTTTAAAATGACTCTCTTCTCTTGCCATAACAGTCTTACTGTACTGGATGGCATTAAATTAGAACTTCCTTTTAAGCAAATTACATCATATTATATCAATGATTAATCAGTTAAAACAAAGTTTAATCTAATAAACGATTAATCATCAATTAATCATAAGTCAAATATCTGTTTGCTTCCTACACATAACACCATTCTTTTTGCTACTGTTATGCTTGGCGCACAGTGCATCTGGTACCTAGGCCTTCAGTGGGCACCCCTCAACAGAATCTACTTCTTATAAAATACACCGTTAGGTGTATAAAAGAAACCACCAATAGTACTCAAATATGAAAGGCAACAAGTGCAGGTATAACTAAGAGGAAAATTTGTGTGAGGGTGAATACTGAGATCAAGTACGCAAAAAGCCCAGTTAAGACAACGGCAAACCCCTATAACTGCAGCTCCACCATATTAACTTAATCAGTAGCCTCTCAGATTCAGTATGCATCTAACTACTAGATAAAATAAAGCATGAAAATCTAATACATCACACTCAACAGAGATGCTAATTATTTATAAACAAAATCCATCTGTCCTATCTTTGTGCCGGAAGTTTCAGTATGTAATTTTAATATCAGGCATTTAGGCAAGAAAAACTTAACAAAAGCGATGTATAAATGGAATGTTGTCACTAGCTTAACTTGGCTTCTAAGTGACCAATCATAGGACAGAAAATGGTTAAATTAGGGTGGGCCAAATCTGAAATCTGATTGGTTATAGAAAACGTTCGTCACTAATATGTTAAGGCAGTGGTTCCCAAAGATTTTCTTCTGGGCCCCCCTTTGGATTACAATAAAATTTCCGCACGCCCCTTTGATTACAATACTTCAATGCCCCCCAAAAAAGAATCAACTGGGCACACACATCGTTCAACCAGATATAATAAATCTACACACATATTTTGTTTTCAAACTCCACTGAAGTTTATTTCACACTTCCAGGTTGCAACAAAACAAACTACACCATCTGTAGGAACACTTGTTGTAACTGTATTTTTAATAGTTCTATACTGTAGATTAGAAGAGGATTCTTTGTTGTCTGTGTTAATTTAAACATATTTATTTTTTTATTTGTAACAATATTTTAATCTTTGCTATACATTAAAAAAGCCTCTGTGCAAAATGGAGTGAAAACATTGAACAGCTCCCCTGAGAGTTTTTCTTTGTACTTTAATCCTCCCATCTTTTCAGTGGCTGTAGTGAGCCTGCTTGTTGCTGTAGATCTTCTCAAATCCTGGGTTGCAGTGTCACAACTGTCCATTATGCTCAGTCAAGCAAGCTGTGTTTTTTTTTTTTTTTTTTTTTTCTTCATTCATCCATACCTCTTCCCGCGCGCCCTCTGCAACCGTGGCATTGCGCCCCTATGGGGCTAGCCCACACTTTGGGAACCACTGTGTTAAGGTAACATCAGCCAGCACTGCTGATTCTCAAGGCCCGGGCAGATTTGATTGACAAAAGCAACGCACTATGGCTGAAACCTGATTGTACAAAAAATGTAGCAACCGCATAAATGTAATGAAAGCAGCGCAGCCAAGAGAAACGACAACAACATAAAGAGAATGGACTATTCGAAATAAATGAATACATGTAGTGTACATGTGTTTCTGACAGTTTTTAGACCATCGGAGAAGGCTTTGAAAGCCCCGACTGCCCACCACTGCTGTTATGGTTGTTGGGCCCTAATGGCCACAATGAACGATGGAGAATATGAGGGTCCACAAGCAGGAAACTGGTATGCTTTAATCACACCAACCTTCCAGCTCCAAATTTCAAGGTAAATCAAAAGCAGGATTATTCCCTAACATCGTAATGTAGGCGTAAAACCAAACTGCAGTTTTAACCAACCAGAAAATGTATCTGCAGTAGCCATGTTTCAACCACTGGAGGGCAGCACTTGGATAATTAAACATCTTCAGATAAAAATTGTTATCATTTCCACAGTTATATAAGGAAGCATCTTTAAGACCCAAATGAAACAGTTTATCTGCAAAACAAAGTTGATTTGCAGTTTAGTTACTCTAAGTTTTAAGCTTCTCTTAGTGTAACATAAAAATGACTTCCGATAAATGTATTATAATGAGCATCATATCAAATTAGGCTTTTCATGGTTCATCTAAACCCGTCTGATTCCAATATATAATTATAACAGAACTAACATAAAAATAAAACTTAATAGGTGCTACAGTTTGATGGTAAATCATCAAAAGCCCAAAATAATAGGACATTTAGGCAGGACCATGGCAGAATGTAAAGTGGAAGTGTAATTGTATCAGCAGATGAACATATGGGTAGGAGGAAAAACAAATGAAGCAATAAATAATGGTCGATACACTGAATGATAGGCTGATGACGGATAGATATATTTTTCTTGTGCCATAATCGTTCTGGAAGTCTGTGACAGAACATTAGCTTTCTACACCTGGACTTGGCAACAGCTGCTCCTTCACCAATCATCTGCATCTGACACAGGAAACATGAGCTGAATCTAATCCTCCTTTATAATAAACACCTTCATATTTTAAGACAGTCCAGCTGAACATACCTGCTAGATGCTAACAGATGCATAATGTAACTAAAATACAAAACTGCTGCAGGTGAGAATGAATGCAAGCTGTTTCTTCAAATAAAGTATTTTATTGCAGTATTTTATTTTCAGAAAACAACCAGCCTCCACATTTTTGATTTTTATAACTTAGAGAGATCATTTCTGTATTGATTTGCAGATGCTAGCATGCTTAAGATGGTGCATGAGAGTTGGAGGGAGATTTGACTTTATCGACCCGTGAGGAGAAATTGGTTTATTCTTTACAGCAGGATTGCTTGGAATAAAAATGAAAGAAGCGATAGATTCTGCTATTGAAGCACTACAGAAATTGAATGAACATGTAGGTATACAGGATATTAAAAGTTATAAATGCAAATAATGCTTTAAAAAAATAAAGTAGTCTTGAAGGTCTTTATATGCAGCCACATAAAAATAGACCATACATGTTTTGATTGAAAGTTTTTGTCTTGTGTCTCTTTTAATCCTTCCTTGATAATACACATCCATCTGAAGTCCTTATACATCCTGTTTATGACTTAATATGTTTGTAAATGTTGAACTTAATGTTAGATTAGGAGGGTAAACATCCAAACTATTCTTAAGCAAACTCCATCCAAATGTTTCACCATAAAACAACAGAAAACTAACAGCTCACAGCATCCTCACAGTAAAACATGGTGCTGGGAGGGTCATGCTATGGGGAACTTTCTCTTCTGCAGTGACTGTAAACCTGCTCAGAGATGATCTGAATATGAGTGAATACAAACAAAAGACACTCCTGCAAGTACACTGTTAGAACAAAGGTCTGATGCTGTATTGTTTACAAACATGTTTTGAGCGTACGTCTTAAAGCATTTCAAGCATCTGGGGCAACACATTTTCAATTTTCCAGAGTCGAAGCACATCCAAAGTATAAGATGCTAGAGATGAGAACTTTTGCTGCTGATCTGAGAGCTGGCAGGGAGACAGACAAGCCATGATCTCTGCTCCTGCTGAGCTGTCAGCATAAAGCCAACGAAAATAAAATATATAATTAATAATATATATATATATATTTATAGGTGTCACACTCCACAACCTCTACCTAAAATGCCTGGAGAATGGATTTTTTTTCCCCCCCAAGTACAAAAAAAGTGAGTTCTGTGATCCCTCAATTAAATATTGTTACTGGACCATGGCAAAATAGTATATAAATACTAGGGGTGGAGCGGTTCACAAAATCCATGGTTGGGTTCGGTTCACGGTTTCATGTTTACACAGTTTTCGGTTCAGTTCGGTATATGTTTACTGTTACACCGAAAAATCTTTAATTTTTAGTGAAATTAATGAAAAAAAAAAAAAAATGAATTGTAATTATTTTTAATGATTCGCCGGAAACCATGGATCATTTCCGGTATGTTTTGCTGCTTTGATTTAATCATCTGGCGCATGCCCCTACGATCTCCAAGGAACTCAGAAGCGGGCGGACGGAGGCCAGAGCAGTGGAGGCTGCCTGTAAGCTTTTGCTTTGTGCAGGCGGTCTGGCGCAGCGAGAGGCCGGAGAAGCTGGGGAGCGCTGGCGAGTATGAGGGATTTCAGGGTTAGCCTGACATGTTGGGTCTAAATATTTGCTGTTAGCATAAACAAAACAAAATGTTGGCAGTTGTGGATTAAAGTGCACACTGTTGCACTTTAATCCACAACTTTCTTTCTACCGCGTCATCGTAGGTCACTCTAAATGCAAAGCTGCATCCCATACAGCAGACCTATAAAGTGCTGCTGGCTGGCGTCTTCCAACTCCTGTTCTTTCCCACTTTCGCCATACCCACACAATTCTCACAACAACTGATTTTTTTCTGCTACACCGGCTACGCTAGCCTGAGGAGTGCCATTCCGAACCCAGTCCCGCCCACAAAGTTTGAGGTCGGGGAAGTTCGGGTCTGGCTCTAACTCCATAGTAGCGCGAGTATTAAAAGCCCACTGTCAGGCGATCCGATCAAATTGTCAGGGCAAGCTTTTATCACGATGATGGACAGATTACAAAAGAGTAGCACGTAATCAACCGCGTGACCAAAAGCTGGCTTGGGTGACAACAACAATGGCTGCCGATGGAGTTTAGGTGAGTAGATTCTGCTATTAGGTCTGTTCTAGAAGATATCGACAGCAAATTAATTTTAAAAATGAGGAACAGAGAAACGCGATCAAGTCTCATATTCTTATTATAGGCGTGCAATTTCTTCAATTTTATTTTGTGGACAACAACTATGCCTCGCTTAACATGCCTCTGCACTCAATTCTATTGGTTTTTAGGTCTATCCACTGGAGTGCAGAGGCATTTTTTTCCTGGTTCGCTCAAACACGCCTATAATCACAGCCTCATATGGCATCAATTCCATATTCTGACTAGAATTGAGTCGGACTACTGCCAGGCTAGTTACTGCTTCGCTTCTTTCTTCTTCTGGGTTTACTACTGTGGTTGGCTTTGGTCGCAGTAATGGGCCACCTTCTGCTCTGGAGTGTAAACGCCGAACGCAACAGAGCAGCGCATGAACCTAACGCAACACACTAACCGTAAATCAGAGATGTCAACCGAACGGTTCGGACGGCTTTCATAAACCGCTCCATCCCTAATAAATACTTACATAAAATATAAAATCTTGTGTGAAATACAATAAATTCTACATTCTGATGGTTGCATATTTCACCCCCCCTGTAAGGTTAGAAAAAAAAGCTAAATTATCACAACAAAAAAGTAAAGCATCTTCATTGCTATTGTACTACTATGGTACACCATAGAGACCAGCAAAGGATGTAGGAAGCTTCTGCTTACGAGTTTGGTCTCCTGACAAATTTTGAGGTGTTGATGTCCTACTATAAATAATAATAATACATTGATCAAACAAGACGTTAAATCTAAATAAACTGCCATCATTTCAGAAGTTATATCCCACTTGGTTTAATACTGCTTTGTTAAAAACTCATTTATTTAATTCTTTCCCTGTACATTAAAGGTTCCTTTTTACAGAGAACACTGTTATCTAAGGTTTACCGTCTAGTTTATAGCTCAAAGCAAATACAAAGAAATAGGACAATTATATAATTGTGAGGTCAGAAATTAAACGGCACAAAGTTAAGGTCTGTTCAACATCTGTTAGCATTCAGGACTACTCTTATTCAAAATTAAATTTAAGAATCAGACGGAAGGAAAACAGGAAATATATCCATAAATACTGAAGTGCTCATTAAAATTCCTTTTAAGAACTTTATATCCTGAAATAACACTTTAAGAGGGGATTTTTTTTAAAGGTTTCCACAAGGCAAGAGAATAATAAAATAACGAAAATGTAGCGTTTCATCCATTTTTCATAAAACTCCTTAAACATGAAATACTGACTGGGAATTTCCTTACTATAGAGATTTACAGTATGCAGTCAAATGAGTCATTCATCAAGTCTCCTTCCCATAATCACATTAAAAGGTAATTAGCAACTGCAATTAAAGCCTTTAAAGAAAACGGGGAGACACAATCGCACGATCTCATGCTCTTTATTCAGAAAGAAGTCTCCTGGCACTCCTCCCAGCCTTAAAACCTACAGTTCTGGCATTTTCCTTCAGTTTACTATCTTCACATTTTTTATTTCGACAGATCTGCCTCAGTCTTTTGCATAATGTTGTAAAATACTTCAAAGTGGATCCATAGCGATGAAGTTATGTGGGTGCTTTAAGCTGAAAAAAAAAGGTATACATTCATCATCCATAAACTGGATGAGGGTGTTGGTACAGATTAAAGCCCCACAGACTCATCTACTGTATAGCTTTTTCCCCACAATCTGGATACGGGGGTTTTCTTAAGACTCGAAAGCTTCTTCACGTAGTATAAGTCTCCTCTGTTTCCTTTTGGAATATCCATCACTTGTTCCTTCGGCACATTCCTCTACCAATAATCTACTTTCCCTGCTGCTTCCCATTACACCCCCTTTTTGTCTTAATCGTCACCATTCCTCTGCGTACTCCACACCCTCTGCATGTCTCTGTCTACCTTACTGTGATGCTGCGGCTGTAGCCCATAGAATTGTGGGAATAAACTCAGCATCAGTCTATCTGCCTCAGGCTATTCTCTTCTCCCCATCAGACAGGACTCAGAGGAAACAAGCCGCCAACATAGAAATGCTGTGTCCGCCCACAGACAACACAATGGGTGACAGACATTAAAAAGCACATACATACACGCAGGTTTTATTGATTTATTTTAAGCAAATACAACACACATGTTAAAATGAAATTTAAACAATTTATTACTCTGCCCAAGGAAAGCCAAATGTTCATATTTTGAACTAAAATAGGGCCCATGTTTGTGAACATGATTTAAAAGCTAATTTTCTGGTAGTCTTGTTTCCTGATGATGTTTCGCTGGTTGGTGTCGTACGGTCTCTGAATTGTGTTTCAGGCTTCAAATGAGCTGACACCATCAGTTACATTTCAAGATTCAATTTGAGGGTGCAATGAGCCATATTTATATTCAATAAGTGGACAGGTTAATGTTTGTTCTTTTCTGTAATATAACCATCACTGTTCCACGCTAGCATCTGCTCTACAGAGTGTGATTTAATGTAACACTCTACACTTCCCTTTTACAGTACAAACTTTGAGTGCAGACTTGCTTTACATTATGTTAAATTAATAAAATAGAGGTTCTCCTAGACCCTTATATGTATAACATGTCATGAGAAAGAAAGTAAATAGTAAGTACTTATATAGCCTTTTTTCGCCAGGAGACTTGGACCTACGTGAAGCGCTTTTACACTACATTCATTCACCCATTCACGCACACACACTCACACACTGATGGTGGCAAGCTACATTGCTAGCGCGAAGCTGCCCTGGGCTCACTGACAGAAGCCAGGCTGCCGCACACTGGTGCCACCGACCCACAAGTGCGCGGACCTGGGTAACGACAACAGCCAGATGCATGACTCGGCCCTCGGCCAGCTCCACCTTCACATACACATCTGGGAACCCTGCGCTATAGAATTGCCTTTTGCATTTCGAAGGCTGGGCCTTATCAAAACTTCTTGCATATGATTGGATAAACCACTTGTCTGTCATCTTTATTGACGCGCGCTATTTCAATCCACTCACACACCGTAGCTAACCACGTGGCGCTTGTGAGGAGGAGGGAGCCATTTGGTAGATCAAGCTCTTGCCAACTCCGGTTAGAGAAGGGCGAAACACATCGCTTCCACCAACAAAAGCCTTCTATAAACTTAGCGTTCAACTGATGTTCAGCGCCTAATGAAACAATATCAGATAGATTGGACAAATACAGAAGAAATAGCAGCATCAATGCTAACGCTTGCTTCCTCAATGCGAGCCGCCATTGTTGTTGGAATCTCACGTCGCTTCTCCACTCCAGGACACACCCTCCCCCGCGCCCCTGATTGACACAGACCATAAATTCAAGGTTGGGGAAATCACTTCCCTTTCAATGAGAGCTGGTTTCTGTGATGTATGTGAGTGGAGCTAGGGGGGGGAAGCATGTAGACATGCATCTGGCTGTTGTCAAGCTTGGCCTCCTGACCACCATCAGTAGACATTGCAGGTGAAGTGTCTTGCCCAAGGGCTTGAACCGACAATGAAAGTCAGAGCAGGGGCTTGAAACGTCACAATCCTTCGATTTCAGGGCAAACTCCTACATCCATTTACGCCACGCTGTCAGTAGCGCAAATGAGTGAAGTGAAAGGTAAATAGATAATGATTTTGAATGTTTCTTGCAAGCAAAAAAATCATTTAATGTGGAATACATTTTAAATCAATCCCCATCTGTTCATGAAATTACAGCTGTAAGTTTTGAGGCTAATGTAGGCAAGATTTGCACATCAAGAGATGACAATATTTTTCATTTTAATTTTTGTGCAAAACTCTCCTTATCATTAATGCATTGCTGCCATATATGGGAAGATCGCTAATATTGGTTGTTCTACCAACAGATTCTGCCAGCTGAGTACTGTATTCTGCAAAGGTAGCATGGGCAGCCGTACTTAGTATAGTTGGTCTGACCCTCAGTTCAGCAGGATGTGGAAGCGGCGCAAAGCTCTCAGATCCACTGCGAGTGTTTTCAGAATGTGTTTGGACTTGGATCACATCATGATTGCATGGTAGTGTACTTGTAGGCCTCAAATAGAACCACAAAAAGTATACGGTAGTGTTTGTTTAAACAGTATTAATATCAACTTACGTGCCTTCTCTTATCTAATCTTGTTATCTTTTCTTTTCTTTGGATCTATCATGGGTAAGTAAGGTCAAATATTGATTTATCTATTTATTTTAATTCAGGTCTTATATTCATTATTGTTGTCGATTAAATGTATGAACTGTCATGATCTTGGCACTGACGACTGGCTTGACAAAGCATTTCATTCACCCGTCTAGCTTCCCTTGTTTTCTAATTACCGTTCATCTGATCCACCTGTCCAGCTTTTATTTAACCAGTCATCAGTGACAGATTATTCCCGAGCCAGTGGTGATAGCGTTCCAGCGTTACCTTAGTGTTTCTGATTACCTGATCCTGATCTGTTCTGCCTCTCAACCACTGAGCCTGCCTGTTCCCATCTGATCTGTTTGCCTAAACTGTCTTTGAACTCCTGCTGGATTCTGTCTGTTTACTGAACATGGAACTGCTTCCTGTTATAGACCTGGAGGTCCCTTCAGATCCTCTTTGGACTTCTGATCTCCTTGAGCATATCTTCGACCCCGGCTTTGGCCTTGCGCTCTGGATTGTCCCGTTTTCCTTCACCTGCCCAGATCTTGTCTCCTGCTTGTTTTCCATCCTCCGGGGCTGCGGTGTCTGGGCGGCGTCCGTCGCATCTTCTTGGCAGCCCACTGGCTGGATCCTACCTCGTTCTTTGGGCACAGACTGGACTATTAAACCAGGTAAGTGACTCACACGTTCATAATAATCCTCTGTCCGATTAACGTTGTCACAAACCTGCGTTTCACTCCTGCAGAGGTTCCTGCCCTACACGTTTTTGCTGTTATTGCAGATGCGCCTTTTTAAACAAATGCTTTTAAAATACTGGCTGTCCGCCTGCGCCGAATACTGGATCCTCTGTTCTGAGCCCTGAAATTAACAGAGTTGTATTACATAAAACTCCAGAAAACGTTATCCACAGTCTGTCTGCAGATTTCTTTTTAATGTCCCAAGTACAGAGCAACGAAATGAACTTGTCGCATTTAACCCATCCCCTTGGGGAGCATTGGGGTGCCATTGTGGGGCTCCCAGGGAGTTATGTGGGGTTAAGGGACTTGCTCAGGGAACCAGTAGCAGTCCATGGGAGTGGGGTTCAAACTCAGAACCTCTGGATACCAGGCACAATGCCCTAACCACTAGGCCGCCGCTTTCCAAAGCAGGCATTAGCGTGAAGGCCCCTGCCTAAGGACCATACTAGCAGCTCATTCACCCACAGCTGGGATACGAACCCAGGCTTCTTGTTTGCAGGAAGCTAGCCAGCCACAAAATGTAGTCCTTCACTAATTATTCCACTGGATCCATTTGGCTTTTCATCAACAGACTTCCCTGAACAATCTGCTCTACTCTAGACTAATGTGAAGTTGGTTAGCAAACTGGTGCATCTTATTTCTGAAGGTAAAAGTTTGGTTCAATTGATCACATTTAAAAAACACTTGAAAAATAATGAGAGCCACTGTTTTTCTTTTATGTTCCAGTTACAGCTGTTAGTGTTTCTGTTGCATTAATTCCTATTTAAGAACGCTGAGATTTAATGGAATTTGACAATTATATTACGAGTGAACACTTGTACCAAGCATTTCCCCTACATAATAAAGTATCTTAAAAATCTCAAATTCCATACCCTGCTTTAGGCGTGTGAGCTCTGCTGATGTTTCATACCCATCACAGCTCAACATGTGACAGAGAGAAGTGGAAAAGCTTCAGAACAAAGTCTGAAAATATTATCAGCCTAAGGCCTGCAGGTGGGGTGAGTGTAGGGTGAGGGGGATTAATGTCTGTGCGTCACTCCGTCTCTACCAAAGTGCAAGTGACAGGTGTCAGAAGAAACTGCAAAGGAAGGCGAAGATTAAGAATGACGAGGAAATAGAAATGAGTCATGTTAAATGTGACTAAGAAATGTGGGCTGTCAAAAGCAAAAGAGTTATTATGCGTCTTAAAAGAGAGTGAATCCATTTATTCAGGATAAAGGATGCAAAGGATCAAACATCTGATTCAACTTCTTCAAAACTAAATACCGGAATAAACCCTGAGAAATAACTCACGCGTGAGTTTGTATGTGTGTGTTTATATGTGTGTGTGTGTTTAGACAGAGAGGAAGTTCCAAGTACAGCTTTGAAACACATAAGAAAGCCAAATCTCTATTCCCTGTTGAAAGCATTAGTAAACTCACAGTGTAACAATATGATTACACGCAGAATACAAAAATGCTCCTTTAAACACGGTTTACCGTGGCTGTTTCCTGGATAAATACATTACTCTCTGCTTGTCAAACTGTTGTTCATTTCCCTCTACACACATGTAGACTATGTTTAGGGGTAAAAATGGCATCGTACTGTACAGGTCCTCTAGACAGATAAATACTATGGCAACAGGTAAAAAGAATGAGCAAAATCAAAATCTTGGCATCGAGCAGCTTTACAGCACGGAGACGACAAATATGGAGAAGAAAGGAGGAACCTGGGTGGAATGATCCCACCCAAATCACCAGTCTTTGTGTTTTTTTTGGTCTGGATCCCCAGATGGATGAAGAGACGGAGCAAGGACCTCTCTTCCATGTCCATCCCAGGTTGGGGAGTGGGATAGGATTGAAGCTTTTAACAGCCCACTGAGGTAACTTGACTCCGCCAGATTCCAGATGGATTTGCTCCGCATATCCATCTGGAAACCTTCCGTTGAAGTAATTTTGGGAAGGGGCTTAAATACTAGTTAGCTGATTGGGCTATGTTGGTGATAGATGGGCCAAATAAACCAATCAGATCAACGAAGCATTTGACGTAACGACAATGAAGAGGAGCCAATTGATAGATCAAACTCTTTGCCGAAACCAGTCGGGAGAGGAGCAAAAACATCTTTCCTCTGAGAAAGCCTCCAGAGCAGTGTTTTGCTCTTCTTTCATTGAAGAAATACTCTGTAATTCCGATAAAACTTGCTTGATAGCCACGCTAACGCTAGTTTCATCGCTGAAGCCGCCATGTTCTTTAGACTGAACTGTCGCGCTTCGCTAAGCGTCACACCTCAACCGCCTCAAAGCCAACGCCTGATTGGACGCTCGCTTGGTGAATGGCTCCAAATTTTCTTTAACGGAAAGTAGCCAGACTGATCTCGCGAGTGAAACCTTGAAAGCTCACGAGATCAGGATGTCTCTCGAGGCTAGGGCTGAGGTGCTGACAACTAAAATTCAAGTCCAAAAGATTTGAGACTAATTTTGCACAGAGCATTGATGCAAAAGGCTGCATATTGATCAAATTCACGTAATATGTTAGTTAAAAAAAAATACGGTGTTGCTTCAAACCAAAACTTATTTATAAACAGAATGTGATTATGATTTTATTTATTGAATTGACAACAAAACTATTTTAGGCTTGAGAAAGTGAAAGAAAAAGATTCAGAGTAGATGAAGGATTAGTGCTGCTTTGCTAATCTGAACCTGAACAGCAGTAGACAGAATGGCCTCAATGGCTCAGAGATTCATTTATTCATTATGTCATGGTGACAGTTCACCTCATACAGTCTGGGATTAACATGGAAGTTAATCCCAGAGTAAAAGCTTAAAAGGTGGTTTAGGGCTTGAAGTTTTACCACAGTTCACTTTCATGTACACTAGCTTGGACCAGATGGATAAACATTTGCTTTGTAAGGCTGTAGGATAGCACACATTTCCACACTTCTTCAAAGTTGCAATTGGCTGGAAAAACCTGATTGTTGTAACTTAAACCCTCCCTTAAAATGTAGTCTCTACCAAAATTTATCTTGGTTTTTTGAAAATATTAGCCTGTTAACCGGACCTTAAGTGGGGGTAATAATTCAGAATGCTTAAAATTCCACTGGTAAAATTTTTACCAGCAGGTGGAGCGACTGTGCGCAGCTCCAAGCTACTACCAAAAGTTCCAAACCAAACAGCTCTGGAACTATTATAGCTAGAGGCTTTCTGCATTTGTGATATGATGTAGAACACAGATAATACAATTAAACCTGCTTTATCTCAAGAATGTCTTTATTACTGCTGTTCAAAAAAGACCTAAAATTTCGAGAATAAAAAAAACTACTTTAAGTCATGTTTGAACTGATGCAGGTTGGTCACCCAATTCTAATTTATATATTCAAAAAATGCAGGATGTTGGCTTTCAAATAATGTATTGCAGATGTAATTTGGGCCTACAGTTCCTAAGTTATTTGCTTTTTCATGTGGGTATGCAAAATAAACGAGGATTACCCAAAATGAGGTGGGTGTTAAGAGGTTAAAGTGCCTTACTCTGCATGAGGACTTTTCTAGCAGAGGTTTTCCATTTCTCTGCTAGTAGCTTTATAGATGATCAACAGAACAGAATACAATTCAATTTTATTGTCCCACAATGGGTGAATCCTGATTTATCAGCAGCAAAGCCATTAATAGCGCACAACTATTAATGGCATACTCATAACTAATATGTTGTGCATTTGAAACAAGCAGCTATTATAAAATTTATCACTTTACTATTATTCATCAGAATGATAAGGGAACACGTATGCTGGTGAAGATTCTCAGTCATGCAGGTCATAGTCAATAAAAACCATTTCACTGGACTTTGTTTCCACTGAAGAGTCCAGTGGATTTTTTTTTTTTTTTTACTTTTTTGGTATAAGGGAACATTTTTAGGTAAAATACCCTTTTTAATCCTCTATAACAATCCTTCTACTGGCATATAGTTTAAACAGTTATTAAACATAAGGCATTTTAATTGGTGTTTTTAATTTGTAGTCTGACATGTTGGAAAGAAACTACCAAAAGTTGAAAGCTCTCAAAAGTTCTTTTTTCTTCACTATTTCTGTTACTGATTTGACTCTGAATTTCATTGACATAAAAAGGAACGTTTGTAGTTGTTTGTTTATTATTCTAAATCATAGATGTAAAGAGGAGAGTTTTTTGGTTCTGGTTATGTTCCATTAGGTGATCTTAAATTACTAATATTTTTTTTATGCATTAATGTTTTTCAACCATGGTGTTGGATGAGCTCATGTGATTAAACTTCAGAGGAACAGGCAGTTCTACTGCTGCATTTTGTATCTATAACTTTTGTTGGATTTATATTTGTCAGATTATTCATTCACATAATAAGTGTTGGAATAAGCCTTTTATCCCAGAATTCAAATTCTTATCAGCTGCTGAGCTGCTAGAGCTGAAAACAGAATAAGAAGAGAGGTAGAGGGAAAAAAATGGACCACAGCCGTAAGAAAAGCCGCTTAAGAAAGGTCTGCAGTCAAGTAACTTGGGTGTAAAGCAATGATAAACTAATGTAGAACTCCAGAACAAACATTTGCATAAGTGTTAACAAGCCTTCATACTGTAAACATTCACACTTATTATTCTTGATCAGTGGATCATATTATTCAAGTTCTTAAACAGCAAGAACTTGAATAATATGAGGCACTTTAGGAGAAACATGCTAAAACAGACTTTGCTGGAAGGTAGCTTGGTTTGGTTTGCTGACTCATCACCATGCGTCAGGGTTTATGGAGGTGAAGGAGGAATTGGACAACTGTGAATGGGCAGATGCATGGTCAATGGATAGGTTTTAATAAACTGGAGGATGGACTTAGGCTACGTTCACACTGCAGCCTGAAGTGACCCAATTCCGATTTTTTTGCCCATATGTGACCTGTATCTGATCTTTTTATGACAGTCTGAACAACACAGATCCGATTTTTTCAAATGCGACCCAGGCCACTAAGAAATGTTGTCCTGAATCCGATCATTTATCTGATCTTTTCAAATGCTTAATCTGTGTAGCAATAATGCCAGGTCGCATTCATCCGTACTGACCTCCACGCCATTGATACTTGACAAATGTTACTAAACGTTACTAATCTGCGCCCTACTAAGCGGGCGGGGAAAACTAACAACCATGGCGGAAGATAACACAGAGAGCAGTCAATGAGAGAAAGTGAGGTTGCTGACTTAATTCATATTTGGAAAAATAGCTCGATTCAGACCAAACTCGAAGGGGTCTTACCGGAACCTGGCTCTCTTTCTTTTTGATCTTCTTAAAAAGATTTTGTTCAGTAATGTGCCTGCTCCTGTTGGAGAAGAACTTTAAAGAACGCACAGCGCTGGGCGGTAGCTATTACTTACAGTCATGTTTACTTCATATAAAACACTGAGGCGCTTGCTACATGTGACGTTTTTCGGCGTCGAAAGTGCTTTATCTTGCGGGACACTTGAGTTGAGCACGCTGCTCGTTCACACAGTAGATCACATAAACAAGTCACATATATACTTGAAGTGTGAACGACGACGTTAGGAAAAAAATCCGATTTTCACTAAAAAATCGGAATTGAGCATTAAGGCCTGCAGGTGTGAACGTAGCCTTAGAGACAGAGGGAATTCTGGAACCAGGTTATGATCAAAGGCAACTTTATAATAAAGGGACAAAATTGAAGCTTAATTAAAGCTAAAATGAAATGAAATCAGGGGTGGAAAGTAATGAAGTACATTTACTCAAGTTACTGTAATTGAGTACTTTTATGAGTAATTTGTAATTTTCTGAGTAGTTTTTGAAATATGTAATTTTACTTTTACTCGAGTAAATATTTTAACCTAAGTAGTTTTACTTTGCTACATTTAAAGCCCCTCCTGTTACTGAGTAAAAATAAATACTGATGGTGAAAAAAATTAAGCGTGGCCCTGCCTTGCATTTACCCTGTGTATTGTCTCATAATCCAGTGCTGCGCTTAGGAAGATGGCAGTTGCTAATCACAACTTAGGGAGTATGGATGAGAAAGGCCTGAAGAGGAAACATATTCTGGAGACGAAAGCCAGGGAAAACCCTTGGCCATATTTGGAAAGATTATTTGTTTTCAAATGCACAAAAGGGAACAATGTGATAATGCAGTGCAACATGTGCCTGCCCAGCAAAACTGAGCTTAGGCTTTTAAAACATCAACATCCAATTCTGAAAAAATGTGGCGGTAAGTTAGTTATCGTGGTGTTTTCTTTTGGACAGTAGGATTGAAAAATGTGTTTGCACTTTATGGTTCAGGTTGTGACTGTCCTGCTGTGAGGAAGTATGTTCTTTAGCCCAGCTGATCTTTTTGCAAGTGTGGATGTCACTGAAATACGCTTTGAAATCGATTAAAACGCCTTGTGCTCAATTCCATTCATGACTCATCCTCCTTTTTGCATTAAATAACTCAAAGTAACTGAGTAACTTTTACTCAAATTACATTTAAAATGAAGTAATTTTTGTATTTCTTTTACTTGAGTAAATTTTGAGATGGGTAATTTTAATTTAGGCAAAGTAAAGATACTTTACTTCACTCAATTAATTTTTTAGTACTCTTTCCACCTCTGAAGGAAATGACATGTAATACACGTGGAATTAAGAAACAGAAACCCAGAATTGGTTCTCATAATGAAACCATAAGACAAAGTTTTCCAATAGGCTGTCTGCACTTTCTGATTTTTGATACTCCAAAATCTCAAAATAATAAAATTTTGTCAGTTAGCCTTCCTGCTATCTGCTAAAGCTGAATATGGGATATTCTCATCAGTTGTAACTGTAACATTAAAACAGTGCCTCCAACGACAATCAAAAGTAATTTTTTCCCAAAATAAGTGCATTTTTTCTTGAACTGAGGGGGGAATTGAGACACTTTGCCAATGGAACGAGACAATTTACATTTAAAATAAGAAAAAAATATAGCATTTTCTTATTTCAAGTGCATCTAATTATCTTATTTTCAGAGTAAAAATACTCATTCCATTGGCAAATAATCTTATTTACCTACTCAAACTAAGGGTAAATACACAAAATTTTAGACATTATCACTTATTTCTGGATCGTTTTTGCAGTGTGGTATGATAGGTGAGATACACTGGGCTTAAGCTATAGCTGGTTTTGTTAACTTTCAGATTTTTGTTGGCGAAAACAGGCTGCTTTCTTCCTGTGGTTCAAATCAATGTGAATGCAGTGTTTTTCATTGTGAACCTGCTGAAGCAGATGAGAAAAACCACTGGGTTTGGTCAATCCTTGCTTGCTGCTATGGAACAGCCCAGGCCCGACTGCTGTTCCCCGAGGTGCAGCTGAACTGTGCCACACTGGTTCGGCTGCTGTTCTGAAGCTGTGCAGCAGCTGCTGCTCTGAGGAGACGTCCTCTCAAATTAAAGCCCAGCAAAGTTTCCTTCTGTAGTGACATCGGATTAATTGAAGTTTCTCAAAGAGCTGCCTCTAGGACAAATGGACCGTCTTCCTGAACTGAACCTAAATGGACATCGCTCCCTCCTTTCCTGGATGAGTGGACTGGGTTCCCGAGCGGAACTGAACCACACCGAACCGAACCGGACATCGTCCCCTCTTTCCCACCCAGCTAATGCACAGTAACCCTTCTTTTCCCATCTTCTCATCTTATACTTAAGTTCTCTGCTTGGGCGAGGTACATAATAGATCATTGAATGTTTTTTTTTATCTGAAATAAACTGTTTAATCTTGAATGTGGATTATATTTCTATCAAAAGGTTTCTGATCACAGCCTTCATGAAGTTGTGTATGAATGAGCATGTTTGGCTGATTATGGGCTGGTTGTCTCTTTTTCCCCTTTTTGTCATGTGATAAGTTTGAGCCGGTAGCATTGTTTCCTAACTAAACATAAGCAGGTAATGTTATAATAAAAAACTAGAGGAATTACTTAATATTTAACTCACGGACAACCAGTAGCTCCAGTTTAAATTTGTTGTGTTAATCTGCTTAGTGTTTGCAGCAGACTTTTGTTCATATTTTTTCCAAGACAAATTTTTGGTTTCAGAAATAGAATCAACTAACTTTACCCATCCTCCAAATACTTTAGGTAGTAATTTAGTCTTTTTTATAATATTTTATTTAAAAAGAATTCCCATGTTCACAATGGCTTCCTCATGTAACTTTGTTGGAGGGCAGTTTTACTTGAAGACAAATCAAAATCTTTGATTTTGTTTATCCCTGGTTTTTATTGGGTGATCTTCACATACTCCATGGCATTCCTCTGGACTTCACATCGCAACGGAGCTCTGGGTTCGTCATTGTCAAATTGCATGTTACTCTTTGAACAGGGTAAAAAAATTAACTTTTGTTTTATTATTCATTAACCTTAAATTTATAGGACAGAAACTGCTATAAAAAAAAATACTAGCAGTGTTCCCGCTTAGTTCTTGAAAAGTCTTAAAAAGGCATTGAATTCTTCAAAATAAAACTAAGGCCTTAATTGGTATTAAAATGTCTTAAATCAGTCTTTCGATTGGTCTTAATTTTTAAAACATCATAAATAGGATTATTTTATTACTTCTTAATATTTGTAATCTAAATAAAATCCCTTTAAATGGACTTTTTTTTTTTATCAAAAATAAATATGTCTCCATTATTGGTTCCTCGGCCCCGATAGCGGAACCAATAAAAGTGTTGTTGTTGGCCGGGATATTTGGGAGATGCGCCATTAACTTTTTTGTCTGAAAAACGAAAATTGTCTGTCTAGCCAAGAGTTTTCCATGGCTAAAACCAGGGAACATACATGAGGCTCAGTGGATTTTGTGCAAGAAGTCATTCAAGCCTCAGAACGCATGGGGAATTAAGGCAGTGGAGTCGCGACATGTGCGAAGCACGCTAAAACACAAAGCTGCCAAAATGGAGTTACCGAGAAACAGCCGGTATCTCGGTTTGTTCCACCCTTTGTCTCTGCAACGCCTCCAGCATATAATTTATCACCAAATCAAAACATACTAAGAAAACCATACAAAGAAAAAAATAGCTGCAAAAAAGACTTAGCACTGGTTGCTGGCTTTAAAAACTGAATTGTGAATTCAAGTTAAATAATTGTTAAAATATATCTGTCATTTGTGTGTTTTTAGTAGCTTCTTCCTGTATGGGAAGCTTTTCAAAATTTTGAAATCAACATTAGTGCAGTGGTTTATGCGTTAAAATAAACCTTTGGGTTGAGTTGTGCATAGCAGGTTTGTCTCGTGTTTCTTATGAATTTGGTCTTAAATTTTTTATTTCAAGTGGCATTTAAAAGTCTTAAAAGTCTTGAATTTAACCTGCCTTATGCTGTAGGAACCCCTTGACTAGACTCTCATGGATAATGGATAAAAGGACCTAAAAAAACCTAATATGCTATAGAAATCTAATCTTCTTAGTTTTGTCAGCTTTCCTTTATTGTCTGGAATTAACTAGTGAGAACAGACGAATTAAATTGACTTAACATCCAGGGGTGAGGTATAGGTGTTTAAAAGACACCGCATGCATTTAAATTTAGGTCTCAACAGAGCTTTAAAACATTTAATTGACCCAACATATCAAACTGGTTAGAAACATTAAAATGCTGGACATTCTGCAGCACCTTCTGTAGTAGATGTAGCAGAAGTTACACCTTTTACTTTCAAGACATTTTCATTTTGAAGCAAACAAGCAGGAACAATGAAAAGCAGGACAAAGAAAGCTTGTAAATATATTTCTTTCCTGCACCTTTGGGTTTCTTTTAGGACTAGACTGATATTAAGTTGAATTCATGAATAAGGTTTTGTGGGAGCTAGATTAAGGCGTTAAAAGTCCTTCCAGCTCCCAGATGATGCAAACGTCTGTCCTAGTGGCACATCTAGCATTTCTGCCAGTGTGATTTTTTTTTAGGTGTGTATGTGTGTATATGCACCCAGCATTGACTGACTGAGGGACGGACAGCATGTCCAGCTCAGTAGACTTCAGTACAACTTCCAACAGCTGTTTAATTTCACAGTTCCTTTCACTCTCAATCCCCACCATACTTCCCTGCCTCTACGTTTGGACCGCCGTATCCGTCCAGCCTCAAGCCGCTTCTCTCAGCTGAATATACAACGATGCCTTTCACACAGCAGCCGTAGGTTCATCAAATGCACTCCAACCCACATTTGAGCACGACAGCTTTCTCTGACCCAGACCACTGGGCTGAGTCAACATTTCTATTATTTATCGCAAGTCTCCAACAAATCGCAGAGGGCCGTCCAGGAGACGGATGGTGCGAGTTGTCATCTAAACAACAGCAGCCATGAGTTCTTGTTACTTGGCTCAGCGTTTTTCAACTAATACGACAAATTGCACTTCCAGGAACATGAGCCTGAAAATCATTACTTGTCATCAGTCAGTTGAGCTGTTTTTCTCTTCTCCTCCCTGGTGCCCTGCATCTGTAGCTTCTTTCAGTCATATACACAAAGCAGATGAAAAGCCTGTTTCTGGCTGAGCTTTTCTTTGGTTATGCAACAGTGTTGTACTAAAGCAAACATCTATGAATATTCACATATTATACAGATTAAGGTTAAATTTAGCTTCCATTGATCGGTTCCGGGTATTTTTTTATGTGAGGAATGAGACACTGAGACTAGGAAGCAGCTTAGTGAACCCAAAGCTTTACCTCAGCTTGACCTCAGCGACTCACTGGCTGATCTCTGTGCTTTGATGTAGGAGGACATTAACAACACACACAAAAGTGATCCTCGGGTCTTGGCTGAACGGTCTTCCTCTAAACAGCAGTAGAAGACAGTACTGGCTAGAATAACAAACGTATCTTTTAAACCATATTTTTAGATCTTATTTAAGAAAAACTATGATAGAAGTAGACAGTGATTGGATGTAAAACTAAAGGACGGAATGAGGCTCCAGTCAGTTTGGCTCAAAATCCTCGCATTGCATCAGACGTTTCAGGTCTGCTGGTTTTAACTGGCTTCACTAACAGCGTGGAGGCAGGACACAAAATAAGGTTTAACTGAAGGTGCTCTTTAAATAAAAAAAAAATATATATACATGTTTTACTTAGAATATGCTTGAATTACTTTCTAAACATTTGAAGCTTTTTCAGTGAGGGTTTCAAAAAAGCAAAGATGAATCATATCTGTGATATGACTTACTCCTTTTAACTGCACTGTAGCCCGTCAGCTTGAATGTACCGATTTCATTTCTGTAAAAGTACGAGATCAATCAGTACTATTGATTTAAAGTTCAGGGGCGCCAACGGATGATTCAGAGGCAGACTAAAGCAAAAGATTGACCAGGAAACCAAAGCTAACTGCAAAAAACATCTAGAAATAAGACAGCATTTCTTAAATTAAGTGTATTCAGCCTCAATTTGAGTTGGTAAATAAGATGATCTGCCAATGGAATTAGTATATTTGCACTTAAAAAAAGATAATTAGATAATATGCATTTGAAATAAGACAATATAACCGTTTTTTCTCATTTTAAATGTAAATTGTCCTGTTCAGTTGGTGAAGTGTCTCAGCTCCTCAATTCAAAAACAAAAGCACTAATTTTAGAAAAAAATGACTTATTTAGATTTCTATTTTTCCGCGTGGTTGTAAGAACCAATAGTTAACCAATCATTCTGTGTTAGCAGAAGAGTACACTGCAAAAACGATCTAGAAATAAGTAAAATCTTCTTAAAATAAGTGTATTCACTCTGAATTTGAGTAGGTTAATGAGATAGTTTGCCAATGGAATGAGTAATTTTACTCTTAAAAATAAGATAATTAGATAATATGAACTTGAAATAAGACAATTCAATTGTGTTTTTCTTATTTTAAGTGTAAATTGCCTTGTTCCATTGGCAAAATGTCTTTTTTACCTCTCCTCAATTCAAGAACAAATGCACTAATTTTAAGAAAAAATGACTTATCTAGATTTAGAAAAATTGGAAATCTAAGTAAGTAATTTTTTTCTTAAAGTAAGTGCATTTTTTCTCCAATTGAGGACTAAGCCTAAAGTGAGAGACTTTGCCAATAAAACAAGACACTTTTACACTTAGTTTTTTGACTCTCGCATTATAGTGTAGGCTTCAAGGAAAAAGAAACTACAAAATGGCGGCGCCAGTACTGGATTTTTTTTTTCTATTTTATTTAATGTTTTGGCATCGTTCCTTTTTTTTTAGTTAATATTGGTTTTCTCCCCGCGTCCACGCACGTTTAATCCTGTACCGTCCCCAATCACGCGGATCGCGCATTAATACTGACTCCTGATCCCGCTGAATCCCTGCGGACCTGTGGGATTCCCGTAAAATATGTCAGAATCCCTAGTCAGACACACACACTGTTGAAACCGCAAAGGTGTGACAGGGGTTTAAGGTAAGGGAGACTGGCACATTAGGGCAAGAGAGAGTAACTCAAAAATATACATTACTGACACCAATGGACAAGAAAACACAGAATAACATATCAAAGTGGAACAGAAAAAATAAAAGACTCAAAAGTCCACCTAGAGCACAATCATGAGGGTTATGTGAAGGTAAGACAAAAAAAAAATAGATGTTTTTCCATATTTTTTGCTTCTTTGCATTTAAGATCCATTCACACATTTTTTTTTTAATCAATCAAAATATTGTCCGATAAATATGGCAATATTTGAAAGAATTGTTTTTTTCTTACACCCTTAGTGCTAAATTTCGGCTGCCCAGATGGAGATAGCCCCATTAATTATGCTCTTAATGCCAGTCAGGTGTTACAGCAAATGGGTGTGGGAACATTTCAGAAACAGCTTTATGATCCGACCGAACTTTCCTTAAAACAGTTGTTAGAAATAAAAAATCTATGAAGGCAGTGTTACATCATCTGAGGACTTGTGTTATATTTGTGTCTGAATAAATATCTCTCTTCTTTTTCAGATAAGCATTTCACTTTTATCTTTTTGTGGAAAAGACTAGAGGATAACTAACAGAGAGGACTCTGTTCAGACATGAAAGTGAGCAGCCTGGGAAAACAAAAGGGAGCCTAATCTAAGTGAAATCAACCAAAAGAAACTAATTAATTTGGTTTTATTCACCATAAACTTCAAGCGTGCTATTTGCAAAGCTCACCCTCTGCAGCAAGGTCCACTGCGGCTCAGCACTGTTTGTTGAGAGCTGTTGGTTTTACAGGATTTGCTTCACCTTCTGGTTTATATCATGTTGAGATAAGGACAAAACACTTCATGGGATTTACATAAACAGATTTGCACTGGCTTTTAAAGCCAATTCACTGGAATAGTAAATGGAAATTCACATTGCCTAAAAATATCAATTGACTAATCATCTAGAGCAGCAGATATGTTTCACAATTTAATTTTTAACTACTGAGATCATTGAAGTAGATGCTTTGTTTCCAGCGTGACTATGCCTTTTACCATTAAATTTCCTCGTTTATTAGTAATAAACATTTATGGTTTATTTTTATGGTTATTAAAGTGGACCACTTTTTAATGAGCTCCAAACTAAAACAGTAAAATATGTATTAAAAAAAATCCTACTTTAAACCAGAATCTCTTATGTTAGTAAAATAAATCCTAATTATATGTAACATTACATAGATATTTCATACATTTTATTATACAACTACTGCTATAAAAAGTATGTGACTACCATGAAAGCTATTAATTTTACTTATTAAATAAAGTGAAAATTATTTATTATAATTTTGATAAGTAAGGCTAAAGGAAAATAAAAACCCAACAAGCAGGAGCATTAGCAACAAGGATAACTACAGTTTGATCAAGAGCCACTACGTACAGTGAATCCTACACATGGGTCAGAGACGCGTTGCTTCTGTGTAGCCATTTTTGAACCACAGTCATAATCAGAAGTGGCTTAGAGTGCCTGGGCTTGGGGAAAAAAGAAAAAAGAACTCAAGTGCTGGTCAATAGTCTAATTTCCTCTTTTCAGACAAAAAAAAAAGTTCACTATTGGAACCTAAGACCCAGTTTCAGGTTGGTGGATGTTGTTTTAGACCCAAATACAGGTCTGATGAGGCAGAGATGATTTTTGCTGAATTTATGAAGAAATAAATATACAGAATCCATAGTCCAGAAACTCTGAAACCAAAACTAGGAGACAC
Source organism: Cyprinodon brontotheroides (assembly GCA_018398635.1). Taxonomy (NCBI): domain Eukaryota; kingdom Metazoa; phylum Chordata; class Actinopteri; order Cyprinodontiformes; family Cyprinodontidae; genus Cyprinodon; species Cyprinodon brontotheroides. The sequence goes on from JAGKQL010000025.1 coordinate 4,700,287, forward strand.
TAGGAGTAAATAATACAAAGGAATGACTATGATCAAATAAGTTACTGCTATCAAAAGAGATTACAAGGAAGAAAAGCTAAGAATTAAAAAAAAATAATATAAATCTTGACAGCAACACAGAATAGCCTAAAATAAAACATAAACAGAACCAAAAAGTCCAGAATGCCAGATCATAACACCCAGAGTCTGGAAGACGATTAAACGTTCACAGAGACAATGTTGTTTCGAGTCCAGTGCGAAAGATTCACAGAAATGGATCATTTTTGGTGGGAGAGCATTACATGGCGTTTGGTCTTTGTGTTTTCTAAAATCAACTCAGCAATCTACCCAAATATTTAAGACCATCAAATGCTTCCTTCAACTGTACAGAAAAGCAGATTTGATTTTCCCATAGGACCCATGTCCTATGGGAAAACCAGTTTCTGCTAGATTGAGTGTGTTAGCCAACAATAAAAAAGCATCAGGAAACCTCATACAGCTGCTGTAAAGGGCAAAGCTAAATCACGCTTTGTTATTATTCCATTTTAAACCCTGTGATTAACTGTTCCTTTTTTTATGGTGTCCAAACTGATGGATTCTCATATATGTTTTATATAAAGATATTTATTTGTACTGCACAATGTACTATAAACTCTGCAAAAACAACTAGATAACATTGTGTCAAAACAGAAAAATCCCTCAACACCTTCAGACACCCTGGAGAATCTATTGATCAATGCTTCTTTATCAGTTTACACGGGCATCTGGCTGCTTTGAAGTGAAGTGTGGCATGGAAATGTAATCAGAGAAATGTTTATTATCATTATTTTTAAAGCAGTTTGCATCCCCCGGTGTTGTATAAACCACCGTGTGTGTCAGCGACCTTGAGGTGTGCTGGTTCTGGACTATCGGGTGCTCTAGCTATGCGCCTCCGGCTGCAACCCAATCCCTCATTACTATTCTCCATCACCTTCTGCCCTACAAAAGCACAACCCAAGTCCCCCAGCAAGGCCTATTCTGCTGAAAATCTATGTCTTTATTATTCACCTTACTGAAAAAAAAAAAAAGGATATAAAAATACGTGTTGATATCCAAGGCCTTTCTTTGTTTTATTTTGTTTTGTTAACTGTTGTTTGAGTTTTGCAAATTCCAAATTATGTTTATCTGTTGGCTGCAATTAAACAATTCAATCTAGCTTTGACTTGTCTATATATATGTTATATTTAAACTCTCAAAATGTCTAAAAAGCAATAAATGTGTTGATTTAAAAAAAAAACAATCAAGGATTAAAAAATCAAAAACTGCATTCTAAACAATCTTTTTTTTTTTTTTTTTTTTTTTTTAGTTTAGATCAATAGAGTTAAATTTGGTTGCTTTGTAACTAAACATAAAAACAATAGCCAACCCACACATCTTTAAAAACAAGTTTATCCTTAATTGCAAACAACAAACCAACATTGGTGAGGTAGTAGCTCTCAAGGCTCTATTTTTTTTTTCTCTCTTTTTTTCTTCCTTTTTCTCTCCCCCTTTTTTTTCTTTTTATCCTTTTTTTTTTTTTCTTTTTTTATTATTATTATTTTTTTTATTTTATTTTTTTAAGGCTCTATTTTCTCTAAACAAACAATAGAGAGCTTGCTTGGGATGTTTTGCTGTTATACCAGCACTGGCATCAAGCATAAATTACATTTTATATTGAATATTTGTGTCTCTTTGTTCCTACAGTATATAGTACCTTAAAATGTATATTTTTAAAAAATGTAATATATTTCTGAAAAAAAAAACCTCTTTGTTTAGATTATTTTAAATTAATTAACTTGCTTATAAAATAACCAGAAATACTTATTAAATTTTTTTTTTTTTACTTAGTTATCCATAAGGAAAGACTTTAAACATTTTCAATCAGTTTCACAGAGACCAGATTGGATGAAACTAGGTTGAAGTCAACTTCCATGATTAGGTTGAACAAACATCACGAATGCAAACTGTGGTACAGACAGGGCATAGTAAGATCAAAGAAAAACATAAAACATCAAAGAGAGGATGTCCTCTATTCCTTCAGGAATACTAAGAAACTGATACCTCCGTATGAAAAGTAAAGCAGGCACCAAACTGAACTCATATAAAAATAATGTTTTTGCATGCTGGCACTGCTTGTTCAGTTTCACTTCATCTTTTCATGGACAAAGTACATTAAAAAAAAACACACGAGAACACATTTGGCATGAATCGGCTGGCAGGATGCACTTCAGTTGGGATTTTCTCTGTTTTTGTAATTTAGGTCTTTTTCTTTTTTTCATTTCTTTTCTGGGTTGCAAACACTCCAGGACTCTCTGAGCTCTGCAAAGAAAAAATAGCTTTTTGTCAATAGCCTCTGATTATTCCAAAGACATCCAGTGTAATTTGTATATTCCTTCAAATATCAGCGTTGTAGATCATGCAAAAGTACTGCAAAAACAAACGTATGTAGAGTGACTTAAGACAGAAATCTGATTGATCACTTAAATCTTATAAAGAAACATAGATTTCAGAGTTCCACTGTGTGAAGCCAGTGACCCTGAATAAACTAGGCTAAAGTAACACTAAAGGGGTAGCGCCTCGTCATGTAATGACATGCAAAGTGCATGACATGTTGCGGCCATTCTATCATGTAAAACAGTAACAACAAAGTAATTGTTGGTAGCTTTAGGAGTTTATGGTAACATAATTTATTTATTGATGTTTTTGTAAGTTTAGGGGTTAGTTGGGGTAAAGGATGGGTTCAGTCTTTTGGTTGGCAGTTCATAGTAATAATAATAATAACAGTTATGTATAATTTCTTAATCTCACATAGGAGATATTTACCTCTGCATTTAACCCATCCCTTTGGGGCATAGTGGGCTGCCACCATGGGGTGCCCGGGGAGCAGAGTGGGGTTCTTGCTCAAGAGACCCAGAGTGGCAGTCTGTGGGAGTGGGGCTGAACTCAGAACCTAATGCTGCGTTCACACGGGGCCTTGGCTAGTAGCGACTTAAAACAGCCGGTTTACATGCAAAGTCAATGGTTGACGCTGCGTCAGGCGCGCGAGTAAAAGGTTCCGCTGGGCGCTGCTTTTGAGCAGCAGGCGCAGCTGCCTGGAGCAGTTGAAGCAGCCGCTGCTTGAGCATCTGATCACGCTGCGGACGCGACCGCGAAACCGGGCTGCTGCTTTCGAGATGGGAGAAAATTAAATTTTTGCTGCTCGACGCCGCGTCAACCAATCAGGAGAAGCTGATCTGTTGCTGGCAGGGAGAGAGACACAGCGCTTGATGATACAGAGCGCTATGATCCACTCCTCTTAAACAGTTTATTGACGCCTAAATTAACTTAAAATGCAGAAATCTGCCGGCAGAATATGTTCGTTTTTGTTATCCTGCTGAAAAACAGTTTAAGATTATTTAGATGAAAAACACCTACCAGCCGCAGCGGTGAACCGCTGAGAAGCGACCCGGCCAGTAGGCTGCTGATGAAGGGATTCCACTACTGTCAGCGCACCGCTGGTATGTGGGGGTCCTGAAAGCGGCTTCCGACAGAAAAAAATATTGGAAGGCAGGATGATAATCTGAATGAACTGACTGGCAACTCGATTACGTTTTCAGGTGGATTTTTTCTCCTTAAACACATATTAAAACTACTTTATTCCCACTGATCACAGCAAAATATAGCTGCAAGGCAGAGAGAAAGGGATAGTGAAGCTCCTAAGCTCAGACGCTGCGTCAGACACACTTTTGCACCCGCTGCAGCCAGAGCAGCAAAGCTGCTTCAGCCTGACGTCAGAACTAACTGGTACAAGCAGCAAAAATGAAGCAGCAGACGCCGATTTTGCTGCGTCCGGTGTGAACGTGAGCATAAGGATTCCAAGTTCTATGCCCTTACCACTTTGGGCAAATTCCTGCCACAACCTGTCATGCAGCCTGCACTGCAATAAATAATGAATGGTACCCTCGTTGCATTAGTATCTGTCGTGCAGGGCACATGCCCAAGTGTCAATATTTGACAGGTTTGCAGTGAGACTTTGTTGGTTATGCACATACTGTATATGCACTCAAATGCCACTTATTGGGTTAACTTTAACAACACCCGACTGAACTCGTCTACATGCCGCAGATCTGCTTTAATTCTTTGGGGTATAGGTTAGATAGGTCCTTTGACATTTTTAGTCAATTTTCATATCAAACATCAAACAGTTGATGCAGATTTACTCCAACATACACAAGCAATGTGATTCTGAAGTTCTACTATATCCTAAAGCCACTCTATTGCACTGAGATATGGTGACTGTTAAGGCCAATGAAGTACAGTGAGCCCATTGTTCAAGAAACCAGCTTGACAAGATTTTCTGAAAGGTTGCATTTTTCTTCCCAAAGCAGCCATCAGGGGATGAATACACACTGGTCATAAAGCTTTGGAAATAGGCAGCAACAATAGTCTAGTATGTGGCCTTTAAACAATGCTCTCTTGAAGTTAAGAAGTTCAAAGTGTGTCAGGAAGAAAATCAAACACATATCTACACCGTCAGTAGTGTGAACCATGGATGCTGCAGCTCACTGGATTATTTTTCTCTTTCAAAACAGTATGGATGGTTGGGTGTGTGAATCCCGGTAGATCATCAGTGCCTGAAATCCAATCTAGCAAAAACCATACAATGTTCAGTCACTTTACTCTTCTTTATTCTGTCGTTCAGCTTAACCCATTTAGGCCGGGAAAGCATTACCGCATTTCTACCATTGAGGCCGGGGGCGCTGTTGCGTAATTCTACCATTGACGCCGGGAGAGCATATAAGTCAAGCAAGAAGAAAGAAGTTTTTTTCAAGCAAACATGGAGGAGTTTGACAGAGAAGAGTTGTCGGAAGGCAGTGATTTTGAGGAGTGTGTCGGCTTTGATGATCGGTATAGATGAAAATGATGACTTTGAACGCAGCTGAACCAATCGAACTACCACCGCAATGCACGGAGTGTTTTCAACCGCACACCTGGAGTGAAAGTTGATTTGCCTGCAGGCGCCACACCGCTGCTGCAGGCATTTGAGCATATTTTCTTAATGAAGAACTTTGGATGCATCTTGTTACCGAGACGAATAGGTACAGTGACCAAACAAACCAAACTCCAACAAGAGCAAAGAAAGATGGCAAAGTGGTCACCCGTTGACTGTGACGGAGATGAAGACATTTATTGGGCTGTGTATGTAAACCTCTCTTCAGGACGCAGGTTCCCCAAAATATGTCGGGACAGATTTGTGGCCATCTGGAGGTAAGTTGTATGCAATTTATAACACAGACATATGCATTATTATGCATAATAATACTGTTAATAAGTAATCATCAGATAGTTATTTATGTAATGTTTGTTCTTTATTTTGAAAACGTTTTATATTGCACATTCTCAATGAAGACATGATCACATATGGAAAAAATAAAAGGTTGAATTTTTTTTTTGATTACTGCTTTTCACATTTTTTTTTGAAAAATTTCACAAAGATAAAATATATTTTGAGTTCTATCTGCTACAGAAGCTGAGATATCAATAATTTAGGCGTTGACACAGTTGCTGAATTTACAGAAAAACTTCAGGTTTTAGGGGTATTTTTTAAAATCGGCCATAGGTTTTTAAGGTGTTTTTTCCAGGCGTTTTAGGCCTAAATGGGTTAAAATCCAGCTTCCCCACATCAGGATCCCTGAATTTATGGAATTGGTGAGGTTGTCTGATTCCCTATTAGTGTTAACAAGCAATTAACTGGGTGTACCTAATAATCTGGCAGATAAAAATATGTTTACATGGTAATCAGAGCTGAATGTGACTCAAAATACAAATGCAGATACACACTAGGTCTGAGCTTTTGGTTCAACCTTGAATAAAAATAAACTTCACAGTGTTATTCAGACAAAGAAATAAAACCAAAATGTATGAAATCATTTATTTATAAATATTACACTAGTTAAATTAAAATATTTAATATTTGCTTTAAATATGTCCAGTAAAATTTGTCCAGATGCATCTGATGCTTGAGCTGCTCCTGTGTTCAATGGTAGAGAGTGGCTTTCTATATTTGCTGTGATAAGAGGGTAAAAAATTTTTTTTATGTTTTTGGGTGAGAAAGTCAGTTCATCAATTTACGATCCTGCCTTCAAATAGTATTTCTCTGTCGGAGGCGGGCAGACCCCCACACATCGGCCATGAGCTGTTACTGGGAATCCCCAGCAACAGCTGCCACAGGGCTAGTCGCCTCTGAGGTTTTTCCCCTACTGTTCGTGGCGACCGCAAAAATATGTTAGCATTTTTTAGGTATGTGGTACAAACTACATGCACCAGAATAATATTAATTATAATAATAATTTGGAAGCAAGTTTGGATATTTTAAGTTAATTTAGGGATTAATAAACAGTTTCAGGGGAGTAATCAGGGCACTTTGTATTGGCAGTGCTGGCTCTCCCTGCCTAGCCGCGATGAGACCATCCTGATCTCGCGAGCTTTCAAGGTTTCGCCTCGCAGATCAGTCTGGAACTCTCTGTTAAAGAAAAATTTGGAGCCGTTCACCAAGCGAACGTCCAATCAGCGTTGGCTTTGAGGCGGGTTGAGGTGTGACGCTAACGAGAAGAGCAGCGACCGCTCAGTCTAAAAGAACATGGTATGCTTCAGCCAATGAAACTAAGCGTTAGCGTGGCTATCGAGCAAGTTTTATCGGAATTACAGAATATTTCTTCACTGAAAGAAGAGCAAAACACTGCTCTGGAGGAGCTTTTTCTCAGAGGAAAAAGATGTTTTTGCTCTTATCTCCACTTGGTTTTACATTGGCAAAGTTTGATCTATCAATTGGCTCCTCTTCGTGGAGTAAACTCTGTTAGCGTCCTTATGCTTCCGTTGATCTGATTGGTTTATTTGGCCCAACATATCACCAACATAGCCAATCAGCTAACCAGCATGTTATCCTTCCAAAAATTACTTACTGCCAACGGAAGGTTTCCAGATGGATATGGAGAGCAAATCCATCTGGCCGAAGCAGGTTACTTTCGCGGTGCCTTAATGCATGTCAAGTATTAACTTTGCATGTAAACCAGCTGCTTCTGCTGCCGCTTCAATCGCATGCGGTGTGAACATAGAATAAATCATTTTAAAAGCCAAACTTCTTTTTCTCCCATTAAATTGCTTACAACCGGGCAGTCAACAGTGTTTAGTTATGGGCTGGGCAGAAGCAGCATTAAGTTATTGTCCTTATTCCAAGAGAAAAAAAACTTTAATCACTGCAACACTTTATCTAGCATCCCCTTAACGCCACTTTAATCCACTGCAGTGTTTTTAAAAGCCTGGTACACCTACAACCAGTACCTGGTCCAGTCCCATAACACACAGAATAAAATTATTTTGCTCATCTCCCAACATTACATAAACCTCCTCATCTCATTCTAGCTGCTCTAATATCTATCCTTCACCTCCAGGTAATTTTACTGCTGCTCTCTTTTTAATAGAGGCCTTGGGGATATGCAGTTCTGGTGCTAGGAGGGCTTCTCCGCCAGTGAGGTTTCATTGCCGTCCCTCAGCAGAATCTAACCAATCCCTGGAGGGAGGCCACCATAATTATAACGCTGCGGGGGTGAAGCAGAAGATCTCTCCATCCCCCAGTGTTTGCAGCACACAATGTCCGGGCATGACAGGGCAATTACATGCAGGCCGACAGAGGAAGCAGAAAGAAAACACACGCAAATATGCAGAAAAAGACATCCTGTCAGGATGAGAGGCGTGAAAGGTGTCAGCTTGTTTGTGTTTGTGCACATAAAGTAGGGCAATCTTTGCAGCCATTCTCCTGTCACAATCTAAAAATAACTGACTGTTGTTGCATTGATTCAGTACATTAATGACTTGGAGACTATTTCTTTCTGCCTCACGGCTCAATAGACTTTAGCTACAGCGGAGGTTGGTCATGATTTGTCTCCACACCTTTTGTTCCGTATTTAAATGAAATAATTGTTTTTATATATACATTTTAGAAGTTATCGAATAAATCAGATTTCTCTAAACTTTTGTGTTGGCATGGAAACTTTTTCTGGGATTAGATTAACTATCAAATCCAAAATCTTAGCAGTGTTCTCAAGCATCCGCTATAAAGACATGCAGATGCCGTGCATGTAATGAGGAAAGTGAGATCACACTTACTTTTGACTTTTTTTAATCTATAAAGGCAAAAAAAATTTAAAAAATGAAAAACTAGATTATAAATACAGATTAGCCTTATATAATCTTTGCTTTTGTATCAGGCTGCAGGAGAGAACTGATGTACAGTAATGTGTATAAGACTGCACTTGTTTTATATGTTTTCTCAAAAATTTGGACAATTGGCTGCCCCCAGAATGAGCACATAATTATCTCACCCTGCCGAATTAGCTAAATTTGCTTTATGACTATAAAAAGAAATAATGATTTCAGAGGAAACAGGAACAAGTCGTACGCGATTAATGTCCTTGGAGAATAAGTGGTGGTTGTGGAGGTGTATAAATACCGGTTGTATGTCTCTTGCTGTTATAGTGCTTTAAAGTATCACGGTGTGATCACACTGAACGTTAATTTTATTTTTATCTGGTTCATTTTTCGTTTGACATTTCATCTCCCCGTCGCATTACGACCCAGCTCGCTTTACTGCGTCATCAAACAGGAGGGACGTCTATCCGCTAACCGGTTTTATAGCATATTCTGCACCCAAAGGGTCACAATATATGATTGGGCACGGGATACAATGTGACCCTTGTTTCTTTTGTCTGTTTAACTCGTCATGGCTGAAAGCAAGTAAAGTTGGTGATGTGGAAAGCCGAACAATGGCGCCAAGTGTCCAGAACCCAGTATTAGGAGCTGCTCTAATGCTGCAGGAGGATGGAATTAAACAGATCTGGCTTTTAACTGATAAAAAAGCTGCCATGCCCTTTTAACCCTTGTGCACAGCCTCATTCAGCCCAGATTGATTAATGCAATACAAATGAACAGAGATGCAAACGTCTTAGAATTTTGCTTTCTTTGTGCACTTCACCAGCAGCTTTTGCTTCACTATGATTGCGTCCGCTCCACTTAACAAATAAGTTGCTGTTGAACGCGCCTCTACATGGGCATAACATGGAAATGACTTACTCCTTTCGTGTCAGTATTATTTGGTATAAATGTACCTTTTGATGTCTCTAAGTTTTTTGTTTTGTCTTTTTTTACCTCGTCTCAAAAGATCAAACACTCTACCCCAAAAATCTTTTCCATACTGATGTTTATTAGTTCCAGGCTATTCTGACTACTTTGCCACATCCATTGGATTTTCATAGAAGAATGTGATCAGAGTGTATTACACCAATATAATTTGATGCAATATTTTATTAAAAAAAAGAGGAAAGTTCAATATTACTTTTTGTATACACACAAAAAAAATGACGGCCAAATAATCAGTATATGAAGAAATCTTTTTTTCCAACTTAAGATATGTAGCTTGTGCCTGTTAGCAGCCTTAAAGTAATCCATGGTTTAAAAAGTTTAAAAATCATTATAATTTTGCTTTATACCACTGCTTTGGTTTAATCTTAAGGGTAATCATGTTTTTAGATTGCTACTTTAGATCTGTGTAGATTTGGGATGCATAGGGATGTACTTAGCCCAGATCTAACCTTGTTTCAATGAATTAGTAATAAGATGCCATATCTATCCTCTCTCAAATGTGCTCCTGATGTCAGTCGGCTGTGATTTTCAATGGCAGTGGTTTTAAAACATTTCAGTCTGGTATTGCTGAGTTCTAGAGCTTGACTTCAGATAAATCATATATTTTCCTTTTCTGCCTCTAGGGAAGCAACCTATCCTCAAAGCAGCTGTTGGGTTTTAAAATGACAGCTTGAACACATAAAATAGCTTCCCGGAGTACACTCACATCATAACAGAGTGCCTGGTATTTCATACCATGCTGTCAGATTTGAAGGCAAGCTTGCTAGATGAAGTCCGAACATCTCTAAGAGCGTTCCTTTCTGATTTGATTTGGTGATTCTTGAAGAATTCATTTTTAATCAAATATAGGGTTGCTCTTTTTAAACTTTCAGTGCGTTTAAGGAGTCTAACTAAAGAAGCTTTAAAGTACTAGTGTGAGCTTAAGTGTTTAGTTAATGCCGGGATGAACAACAGCATCAAAAGCAAAGTCAGTAAATAAAAACTGTGACACATAGGAAGGTGCTTTACTGTATAACAAAAAAAAACGCGCAAAGGAAGTTATATAGCATACTTTTGGCATCACATTTATACATTGGCTGCCTCCCATAACCTGACTCCGCCAGATGGATTTGCTCCGCATATCCATCTGGAAACCCTTCGTTGAAGTAATTTTGGGAAGGAGAGAAAATACTGGTTAGCGATTGGCCTATGTTGGTGATAAGCCGGGCCAAATAAACCAATCAGATCCAGCGAAGCATATGAAAGCGCGGACATGGGCAATGTGGAGTCAACAAGTCATCTCCATGTCATGTATTTGTTCTACCCAGCCACTGAAGCAGGTGAGTCCAATCTTCACCGTGAATTAACCTGTGCAGATTGGACTCACCTGGTTAATTGGATGGGTAGATAAAATACATGACATGGAGATGACTTGTTGACTCTACATTGCCCATGTCTGATATAACGTAACAGAGCGGCGGCGAAGAGGAGCCAATTCATAGATCAACTCTTGCCAAAACCAGTTTGGAGAAGAGCAAAAACATCTTTCCTCTGAGAAAAAGCCTCCAGAGCAGGTGTTTTGCTCTTCTTTAGAGTGAAGAAATACTCTGTAATTCCGATAAAACTTGCTCGATAGCCACGCTAACGCTAGTTTCATCGGCTGAAGCCGCCATGTTCTTTAGGGCTGAACTGTCGCAAAGCTTCGCGTGGCGTCACACCTCAACCGCCTCAAAGCCAACGCTGATTGGACGTTAAGTTTGGTGAGCGGCTCCAAATTTTCTTCAACTAGCGGAGTCCAGACTGATTAGCGAGTGAAATCTTGAAAGCTTCGTGAGATCAGGATGGTCTCACGAGGCTAGCCTCCCAGATAAAACATATATGAAACTTTATGTTGTAGGCTCACACAATAAAAGAACAACGTGTCTTGTGGCTTAAGAAAGTCAAGCACCAAATCCTGTGCATACAAATCTAGATCTGTTTTGGAAAACATGATGGTGGGAGAGCTATGGCATGGTCAAAATGTCCAATTTTACCCCTTTTAATATCTACCTCATTTTGGGAAATGCTCGGATATTTTGCATACCCAAATGGTAAAGCAAATAACTTAAGCTGTAAGCCCAAATTATGTGTCATACATTATTTGAAAGCTAACACCGTCTAGTTCCTGAATATATACATGAAAATTGGGTGAGTAAAACACAGCTTAATCAGTCCAAACATGACTCAAATATTTTTTTTCTATTCTCAAAAAATAGGGAAAAAAAATCATTTTGACATGCTGCTATATCCATGTTAATTGTGCTTAACTGTTAATTGTGCTCGCTGTGTCATAAAATGAACTTGGTGGTTGAATTGTGGAAAATCTAAACTTTCCAACGATGTCAATCATGTCTATATTGGTAAACATTTTACCGCTGTAATTTTCATGCATTCTTAGTTGTAAACGCGTTAAAACGATTAGCTGGCAGGTCTGTTTTTGAGAGGTTAAAGGAAAGCTGTGTGTCTACACCTTGAAGCTTTCCCTCTCCAGTCTATTTCCCTGAAAAGAAATCATTATGGACAAACTCTTTAAATAACACTTCACAATGTTTATGTATTAAATATTCTTACTCAGATGAGAAAAGTTGCATAGAGTTACAGAAGGCAGCTGTTTACCAACCGGGCTCACTTATCTTGAAGTGACCACAATTAAAAGTTATATACAACTCCTATCCGTCACATCATCATATCGTTACATTATACATCGATGGCTTCAGCTTAATCAAAATAATACACTTTGTTCTTAGCTGAAGGATGCCGCTCTCATTCCATTCCCAAATCTTTGCCACATACAAAATGATTATAGATATAGCCGGACCAAAGAACTGGCCTAATTATATAAATTAAGGAAAACATCAGTTCTGACACGCAACAGGCAGGTAATATTAAGGTTTAATGAACTCCCACATGATCAATGATAATTATCCCAACCTTAATCCTTTCTTTTGGAGAACTTACAGATATAGTTTAGAATGCTGTTGGTCCCCAGAGAATCTAAAGTCAAACTGTGGAAAGCAGAGCTCTTATTTTCTTTCTACCATTTCAGTTTGCCTGATAGACTCCATTGTATCACTGGGAACCCTGTTATGGTTGCCAGTAGTTTTAATTTTCTGCTAATCCTACATTGTTTTTCAGCTTGACGATTAGTTCCAAACACAGCGTTTTGGGTTTGTGCCTATTTGTGAACGAGTGTGTTGATGTTTCTTTCAAGGTTTATTTATTTTTTTTTCCTTTTTTACTGAGGAGAGGTAGAATTCCAGCAGCATCACAATTGCAGCAGCTTCAAATTTTCTGTTGGCTGCGGAGAGAGGCTAACCGTGCAGCCATTGTTGTTCTTATTATGACAGCATCAGCAATCATCCCATCTTCTTAAACTTTTCTTTTCTGTGTGTGCATATAGAACAGGCTTTGTGAAAGATTTTTGTACCAGAGAAATGCATCAGGCTATGATAATATTTTTGTACGAGAAATTTGAGCGGTTTGTAAAAGCAGACCAACCGAATTGCCACAACACACAAGCCCTCTGTAGAAACAGCAGTACTAAGTTCGGTCAAATCAAACAGAATTAAATATGTCTTTCTATACCAAATAAAAGGGAAGACTCACTCCGTTTCAATCTTTTCATCTTCACATTTCTGTTTGGGTACTTTGACCAATGAAATAAGAAAGATGTTATCTTCAGAGAAGATGCAGTCTACATTCAAAATATATTTTAAATGTCGCCGAGGAACACCACCAATATCCAAGACCTCAGATTTTTTTTTGATATCATAATATCATGGTGAAATATTAAACTTTATTTTAATTAAATTGGTCATAAACTGGTATTTTACTTTTTTGGTGCCTCTGTAATGTCTTTTAATTCCTGTTGAATTGTAGTCGGAAAGCAAAATATACTGTAAAAAGGGCTCATTTGAACGCCTTTTCACCAATCTATTGCAGAATTTGAAATGATACTATGCTGCATTTGGCTGGGACCGGTATTTGCAGCCCTGCGGAAAGAGGCGACAGCTAAGAGGACGTGAGAGAGACTCATGGTTGCCTTTCACTTTGTCATTAGATCTAGAGAGTTTCAGACTACAAAAATCAGATGTTCCTGATCTACGGGTCCCTGGCTGTGTCCGAACATCTGTACTAATCGCTATACAGGGCACTATATAGTGGTTGCGCCATTTTAGATGAGAGTTTTAATGTGTAGTTGTTGAAATAGTAGTGGATTTGAAATTTCCTAAAAGACAAACAACAACCTGCAGGTGAGTCCCTGATTGTTGGAATCACCTCTTATAGTGAAATTTAAATGGACAGGAATTGCAAGTCCGGCTACTGTTAGCACCCTTCAAGGACGGAAGTATCTGGTTTAAACTAACAACCCAAATGAAAAATGTGGATTATATAGCTGGTTTTAACTGTGGCCCAACAAAGGCGCATGTTTTCACATGGAAAAGTCAGATTTCCACGTGATGACAACCTTTCTCAAAGCTAGTGTTTTAGGGCAATATTACTTGACAATTACATTTCTGTGTCAAGTGGCCTGACTGGCACGCTTTGATAGATGCAGAGCTGCCATCTTGACAACCTTGTTGAGTGACTGTATTTTTTTAAATAATTGTCAGCAGAAACAACTTTTTGTTCATTTGTTTGTGTTTGTTCTTTTTAGAAATATACCACTAAAAAAATCCCATGATATTTTTTGACAAAAACTCTGATGTAAAATGTTTTTTTTTACATTTTTTACAAAAAAGACACAGCCCCCATACTTTAGGCCCCCATCCACCCAAAAGCACTCATGCGTTATTGGTCTTTATGCAGCAGTGTCACCCAGCTGCACTCGCATAAGGAAATAGTCATCTCTCTGCATTTTGACTGTAAAAAAATCAAAGTCAAGTTTTTTTGCTCTGTTTTTGCTTATTTACATGATCAAAGTAGATAATTCAGACAAATAAAAGCGTTACAGTTATACTGTATACCAAAGTTATAAACCAAACTACAAAAAATTTAGGATAATTAAAAATACAGAGAAACAACTTTTCAACAATGTGCTTGTATTCTTGCGGATTGGCATTAAACATTTTAATAGAGCAAAACACGGGTGTAATGATAACTGGAGCTGCAAATGACAAATCAGATCGATCTTTAGGAGAATTTCTCAATTCCAAATGTGGTGAAATAAGTTAAGAGAAATGGGACACTTCAGCCTCTGGAGCATCATTGGTTAATGAGAGCACTGTGACATACTGTAGTTAGAAATAGTAATTTTCATTGTATATCAGAAATGAAATTTAGTGTTACTTTTCTGTACTTTAAAGCATATCTGTATTTTCAGGCATATGTTTAACAATGACTTAAAAAATGTTTTAGAGTCAATATTTACAAAGATACGTAAAGCGACTTGTATCAAGATTTGACTAGAAGCAAACTGGACATGGACTTCCTTATGAAAATAACCGATCACAACAGCAAAATATATAGGGTATATAGTAGTTGAGAAAATGTTGCCATGCTGATGAACACTGTAGTGGAAAGCCACCATGTCTAACCGATGAGCCATCTGTATGACAATCTGCCTCTGGCCGACTTGCTGACTGGCCGAGTGGAAAACCAATGGACTCATCTCAGATAGACAGACCTACCGCCTGATTTGCTGACTTGACTCACCAGCTAATCGTTAGCTGACACGGTTCCGATTGGCAGGTGTCGCGACAGAAGGTGGGCGGTCTGGGCAGGTGGCTAAAATGAAGATATTATGATGTGTGGAGGTGACTAATGTTTACATTCCTATGCTGCTGAGGACAGCAGGCCAGGGAATTAGAGGAAACTATCAACAGCCTAAATGTGTTCAAATTTAAAACTAAACTTATGTTCACTTCTATTTTTATTATTTTCACTGGTAAAAATACACCAGTCATGTCCAGCTATCTGTTCATTACAACACCATTGTCTCGCTAGACATCTGCAATTCCACAGGATAAAGACAGATGATTGGTTCTTCCTTTATCACACACCCAACAACAAAAGAGGAAGAAATTAACATACAAAGATTACGTACATAAATCCTTTGGTTAAAACCAAAAATGCTTGGGTGCACTTCTGTTATATGGGGAAAATAAGTAAATAATTTACTGATGCATAAGGGTTGAAAAAGATGGGCCTAGAGAGAAAAAAAGAAAAAGAGGAAGAGATAAGAAATGGGTCAAAGAGCTATACAAAGGATGGATGGATGGTGACATATCTGATCCATCTTTTCCCATCTTTTCATGAACACGTCCTTTTTTAGTTTTAAAAACAGAAGTAATCTTAAAGATGTTTTAAATAATCTTTCTTATAGTCTTTCTAGTTTTAGCCATTTCCTTGTTACAGCTTTTCTAGAAGCTGCACTTAGTACCTGAAATAACTATTAGTCATTAGAGGGTATATTTTGTGGTGGTAAAATGCCAAAATATAAGGACATAAACTCAAAATTAATATCTGACTGAAATACATTTTGCATTATGTTGTAGATTTCTGCCAGAAAGGTAATAATATTAGACAAGACCAGAATATGAGATAATGATTCACTTCCAGGCCCCCAAACTGTCTCCAAAAAAATAAACTTTTCTTAATGTAGCTTATTTGTCTGGAATCTTGGTAACTCTACTGTAGGTCAGATCTAACAGGCTGTCTTTATGACAGAGTAGTGGGAAAGGAAAGCAAATAGGCACAAATGGGCTGTGTGTGCATTTCCAGATGACCTAATCTGCAAACAGGAGGCATGTTTAAGAATTAATGTACCTCTCTGACCTCAGCTTGTAGCTCTGAATCAGGGCAAGAGTTACAACACTTTAACTGTCCTGCTTTAAACGCCGTAGTTCAGGAGAGCTAAAACTATGTGCCAACAAGCTGGGGTTTTTGTGACAACAGCAAACTGGGCTCAGCTGGTCTTGACTGGCATTTTGACAGACCTGAAAAACCGGATAAAAATTCAGCAAGGTTACGCCAGGCTGATGCCTGAGTGGTGGTGGGGGTTGCCTTTTTCTGTGACACCTGTGTCAGTTTGAGTACAGCCAGCTCTATCTATGAAAAATATACAGATGGAAAAATTCAAAAGAATGTTAATAAAATGCATCAAAACATTGGAGAGATAAAACATGGCAAGTTATGCTGTATTGGCCTAAAGTTACTTTCAAGCAAGCTGTCATTACTTCTTCCTTTTTAAATTATATTAGATTTGTAATGATATAGTAAACTAAAAGTAAGCAAAGTTTTCTTGACAAACAAGTTTTTGCTATTTATTTGAATATATTCTAAAAGTAAAACAATTTTTGCACTTAGGATATATATGTATATTTTGTCAGGACTCCAGTCTGTCGCTTTTGTCTTTTTTGTGTTGTTCTCCTTCCACCAGCAGGAGTAGCCCTGGTTCTGAGTCCGCCTCCTCACACACCTGATGATGGTTACCTCATTCAAGGAGTGCTCTTAAGCTGCTGACTGCCACTACCTGGATGCCAGAGTGTTTCAAGCCAGTTTGGGGAACTCTAGCCAAGCTGAGTTTTTAGTAAGACTGAGTTCTTGACTACCTGAGTTTTAATTTTGTTTTTTGTCTTTGTTTCTCGGCAGGAAGTCTTCCTGCAAACTGGATCTTTCCGGACCTTCTCTCCCTGAAGGAATCAACTGAGCCTCAAACAGAGCTGGGGATTCAAACAGGAGGTTTGGATCCTTCTTCCTTGAAGAGGACGTTGAGTTAACTGAGCAAGGGAATCATCTCCATTACGACCCGTTTAAGTACCGCAGGAAATCTGAGTGGCAGTCAGTTTCCCCGTTACCAACAACCATCTGAGTTCTGGGTACACCCTGTTCCCGCCTCCACCGAATCAGAATAACACAGGAAAACAGCACACAGATTGGAGTCAAAGATCTCACTACTTCTATGGAAACGTGAGTCATCAACCAGATCCTCTTCTCCATATCCACGAATGACATTTCCCACTGAGCCTGAACTAACCGTTTGTCTTCCCCTCATCTTCCAGTTCCGGTCGAGCTGAGTTCAACTCTGCTCCGAGCCTTAAACTCTTCAATAAACCTGTTAAACCTTTCACCTGTGTCTTTCTGTTTTGTCTTCTGCATTTTGGGTCAGACCTTTAGTAAAATCATGACATATAAATATATAAAAACAAATTAAATTATCTTATGTTAAGTAAAATATAAACATTTACATTTTGGGATCTTAAATACTTATTGGCAGATCATTTTATAGGACAACTACAGTACAGATAAGTGATTAACATAATTAACTACAATGTGTTATATACATACTAAAATCCCAAACGGATGCCTTTGTACTTTCTGTTGAGGCAGTCAGGAGTGTTTTCAAATCATTTAGGCTGCCGTCATTCGCCACAAGACTAACTTAACTTTTTCACTTCTTACAAATCTTATTTTTGGCTTTAAGGGCTCTCTGGGAGCAAGATGCTGCTAATGATAATCTTGCCGAATGGTTTAAAACAGCTACAGCATTTTTGTTTCTTATCTTCTTAACATAAAGAAAAAGTCTCATCTCTTAAGAGTTTAATCTCTTCGTAATATTCACAATCCTGTGTAATTCAGTGAGATCATGAGTTAATGCAACTGCTAATCCATTAGATCAGCTTCTAAAACCCAAAATGCTTCTTCTTTAAGACTAGAGAGTGATGCAAAGTGAAGAAATAAAATGTCTGAGATCGGTGCTTAGCAATAAGTCACCCAGCAGAAATAAAGTTGATCTATGAATAAGCCTCTCACAAAAAGTGTTCAATATATTCTTTGTTGTTAGAAAAAAAAGGAATCAGTCACATTTACATTAACAAGAGCCACAATCATTACAAAGAAGTTTTTATTAGGCCAAAGTTCACTTTTAAACTGATACGGGGAAAAAATCCACATGTGCATTTTAGGGAAATGAAAAGATGTAATAATAACAATTAGAAAAAAAAAGGAAAAAAAGTTGTCAGCGCTTTTTACATTTTTAGATGTCAAAGTTACATTTTATTTCTAATAACTAAAGAAATGAAACATAACTTTCTGTTGAAATAATAATAGTCTACAGAGATGTATGAATCCCATATGAATAACAGATTTAAAGTCTAAGAATGACAAAAAGGTGCTGCTACATAGTTTGTGTCCAATAAAGGAGACATTCAAGTTTGATACAATGGAAATCCATCATAAAATGAACACATATATGGTTTAAAATGACATTTCTTTGTCTTCCGCTGTTATTAAATAGAACAATGAGGTTTTAAGGCTACAATTCAACCCCGACACAAAGCAAAAGAGATTACAGTAGCTTAGCTCTTCAAATTGCTACTTGGAATTTTTTAAGGTCAAGAAATGGTAATAAGATGTTTCATGCTACATAACCCCATTGACTCCTTCACTTAGGAATACATCATGATTCCTTTTTCTGTGTGAAACACTAATACATAAGCAAAGGCATCTTTTGCTTTTTTTCCCCAGGTCATTAAATTAGCTTCCCTACGATTATTCATTACAAGAGAAGGACAGAGAAAATTGGCTCCCTCATGTCCAAGTCTTTTAATTTGTATCTGCTTTTAAAAATCATTGCATTGCAGGTTTATTAATCCAACTACATCATCCCCAGCAGACCAATAAGCAATGAGTTCTGTGAAAGGAGGTGATCAACATCGAAATTCAGCATCACCCGCTGTGTTAATGTTGCATCAGTCTGTCTTGCACAAGATGCAAGTATGATTCTTTCATCAACGGATGGATCTTTGACTTGCAGTTGGTCACTCTGAATAAGGGTTGTCAGTGTTACGTTGGTTTTATGTTGTCATCCCTTCACTATCTTTGCCCTTCAGCTTTAAAATTGATTTTAAGCTTTGCTGTCACTCCTTCAACCAGCAAATTGGAAGTGCTCAACTTCTGGCTGCCTGCTTGAACAGGGGAAGATTTGGAGATACAGGCAGGGAAAAAATCAGAATGCAATTATCTTGGTGACTTCTGATTCTGATGCTGTTGTGGCTGACAGCAATCAAAATGTGGGTAAAGAATAAAATGGACATGATTATTTTTTTTTTTTTAAGAAAACACCTAAAACTTGTTTGCAAACAGTTAAAGCTGTGGAGGAAATATTCTTTAAAATATGACTTAAAGGCATTGTGGTAGGTTTTTTGAAAGACCCGCCCTCTCCACTTAAAAAAAATAATAAAAAATGCGTGTGCGAGAGCATGCACAAGCCCATTTCTCCTCCTGCAGGCCCCGTTTTGTTTTAAAAATGCTGTTCTCATCGCTCATACAAGCTTACTGTGTCCACATACAGCAGGGACTATATAGTGGACTTTATAGCGAAATCTGTTAACTGACCGTTTGGACAGATGATCACAGCTTTTTGCTCAGTTGGTCGCGTAATTCCTCCTGCACCGCACGGTGCCTGCGGCATCTTTGTTATTAGTCGACATTGTCAGTTAGTGACAGCCTATGGCGACAGCGTGCCACTGTGACGGCAAATCCCGAAATGCTTTGCAAGGAGAGCTCTCCGAACAAAATATTTCAGAATATTTCTGCCTCTTCTGAGGCCTTTTCTTCTCATACACTTCATAGACAATCTTTTTCTTACGAACTTTGGCCAATTTTTTTTTTATTTTTTTCACTTAATTTTTATTTAAATTTTTGCAACTTACACAGACATATACATACAAGCCTACATTCAGGCTGCCGCACTATATGGTAAAGTAAGAAAAAAAACAAAAAAAACTTTGAAAGTATATACAACAAGTAAGGCTTACAAGTAAAGTAGGTCACATGGTTAAACATAAGTAACTTACAAACATAAATATAGTTAGTAATTAAATAAGCAGCACCAATGGAATAAAAATTAAATAGAAAATAAGTAAATATAAAAAATTACAATAGAAATGGAATAGAATACAATAAAAGAAAGAAAAAAATAAATAAAAATAAAATAAAAGTTTTACTGCATTAATATGGTCATGGCCGGTTTCCACCTATTAACAAATATGTCTTTTTGAAGCCTCAGAACTTCGGCCAATTTTTAAAGAACCGCAGGGAAAAAGGTGAGCATACAATGCGCAGGCGCAGAAAAATATAGCTGACAGGGCGAGCACGTAGGACAGCCTTACGTAAACAAATCACAAGAACGATTGACAATTAGAAGGACCATTTATTTAGATGATCAACGCTGAAATAAAAGTTTGTCCTCTATACATTTAAATAAAAAAATGTCCTAAATCATATAATATTTATTTTTTGCATTAAAAACTGGAATGATATCTGTTGGGATTTAGGACAGAGTGAGTAAAACTCTCCTGAAGTAACGTTACGTTGCTAGCTAGCTTAAGTAGAGCAGAGAAAGCAGAGATTGTAACAATAAATGCAAAGATTTTATTTTTATTGGCAAGTAGATATGAAACATCAGATCAAATTGGGTGATGTGATGCAAAATCAAATCTTATTTGCAGAGGTGGGTATTAACTAGGTAAATGTATTCGGTCAAATTTAATAGGGTCACTTTTAGAAAAAAAAACACTATATTTGTAGGTAAAGTTTTTCCATAGTTGTTAATTTTATTGCAATATTCTTCAGACAGTATTGTGAGTCTTGAGTAAAATTTCAGCTGCTCAATCTACCATGAATATTCCCAGATAAATAAAATATACCACGAACAGTTATTGCTGGAAGGTCTTTATTTTTTCCTGATATACTGTATATATACATTGACAACTGTAAAAATTGGTCTTATAAATCATTTACGATGATTCTTTATTTTTTCTATTTTGTAATCATATGTTTTCTTTTTTATTTTGCACTTTGAAATACCAGAATTGAATATAACTATCTACTTGATAACAATGATTTAAACAAACCTGATCTTATGAGTCAACATTTATTCAGTATTTGATTAGCAATTTTACCAAGTACTTTTTGACTCTTACTTAAGTAATTTTTTAGATGAATACTTCTGACTTTTATTTGAGTAAAATAAATGTTGAAGACGTTTTACTCTTACTTGATTAAAAGTTTTTGGTAATCTTCCCATCTCTACCCATTGGAAGATGGAAGTTTTAGTAAAGTAGCCAGAATTCAATATGTTACAAACACAAGCAAGATCATGATCAAAATAAAATGTAATAAATCCATGTCTAGCCAGTGTACTGAATCAGATTTAGATTCAGTTTTACTGTTGGCTTCAAAGATATTGTGAGTTCGCAGAGAAAAAAGGCGAGTTCTCCATAGTAAGTTTCCTACTGAGCTTTGTGATTATTCTGACAATTGTCAGGTTTCTTATTATTTAGTAATTTTATTTGCCATTTATTTACTTATTGCAAACGCTCCATGTCCTGTGGGCTGCAAAGCATCCCGTCTGTAGGGCTAATTTTTCGAATATTAGATGTGGGCAGAAGTAAAGCTCTGGAATGGGATTTTATGAAGATTAGCCTCTCTATTACCTCATATAGAAAATACTGGAATATTTTTCTAAAAAAATGTTTTTCTTTGATTATAACAAGATTGTATCTTATTTCTGCTTTAATCTGATCATGTACTTTCTATAGGTATAGTTGAATCTACAGGAAGACAGCAATGAGCAGAAATCAAGAATTAGACATATTCATACAAAAAAAGAAAAGCAACCAAAGTGTGCAGACCTCCACCAAGCAGAACATTTTGCCAAATTGTGACTTACTACTACAGCTAAAACTCACACATGATCTGGATCATAACCAAATTTAAATTAATCGTTCCTTGGCATGAGGAACAATTCTTGTAACAAATTTTCTATAAAAATCTGTTCATAACTTTTCAATTGATCCTGCTACTAAATCAACAATGTTCCATTTTCTTTTTTTGTCTTCAGTGAAACACCTCTGGACTTTTTGAGTCCGTTGCTGAGGCTGTCAATGGTCACTGCAGCCATCCTCTGGGTTAAAGATTCACTAACAAAGTTGGAGAATCTTTAAAAATAAAATCCTGAACCCAGTTTATGTTGATCTGGATCAACACTAGGGGTGTAAATAATAATCGTTTTGTATCGATGCATCGATCCAACAGCAAACGATCCGATGCAACGACACGTCCGCAAGATAATCGGATTCATGTTTTTTTTTTTTTTCCTCCGGTCTATTTTTTATCCATTTGCTCCTGGGCGTAATTCTCCCTCCGTGCTGCGGTGGCGCTAAACCTTATTGTGCCCTCCTACCTCGCTTCCTGGTTATACTCTTACAGCAGTGTGTTGCTGTAAGCTTGATACAGACAGTTTTAAATTATGCTCAATACTGAAGCGTGGTCTGAGCTACACACTGTGGGGTCTAGATACGGCCGAGGCGGGCGAGGAAGTGGGAGCGAAGTTTAGTCCGACGACGGAGGGACATGAGGGCCAAAAGAGCGGAGATCCAGGTGAAAAAAAAGGGTCACAGCGTTCTCGCGCACCTCGCTCTTCTAGCTGGTCAAACTTCACGAGTTGTTTTCGCAATTTCTGCCATAAAACAAAACAAGCCGCCTCCTGTCTGCGGCACTGTTTGCGGTCAGCTACAATTTGGGAGAGAAGCAGCTGAGCCGCTCTCAAGGGGCGGGACGCCTGGAGCCGAGGTATTTCATTGCACTTATTGCACTGATTTTGTGTCAGATTTTTGCAGTATTTTTTATGCAACTTTTTCTACTTCTGTTATTTGCTGTTGTTTCTAAAAAAAAAAAATGCATAACGATATTACAGCTTTCACTGATATATTTCAAACTTGAAACTTTGTTTAGCCTGTAAGGTCTAAAAAAAATGTATATATATCTTTATATATCTATTAATCGAATCGTGGTGTATTCTTGAGTATCGAAAATAATCGAATCGTTGGGTCAGGAAATCGATAATCGAATTGCCATGAAGGGTGTGATTTACACCCCTAATGCACACCAAAAATGTAATTGCATATTCCTTTGCACGAGGGCCACCTCTTATAAAAATGAAATCAAAATCCATCCACTAACTCTTAAGTTATCCTGCACACGGGCAGACAGACAAATACACAAACTCTCCTAAAAACATTACATCCTTGGTGGAGGTCCAAATGCAACATAATGTCTCTCAAGTTAACCAGTAAAGGAAACCTGAACATCACAGAGTCATGTTGAGAAGTTATTTTACTAGGCCAAATAAAGCCAATCTCAGACCTCTACATACAGAAGTGGAAAAAAACCTTACAGCCTATCAGTCAGAACTCTACATGTAGCGATCTAAAAGGAAACAAAAGTGCAGCCTTAAGTGTTTTCATGAAAATGTATTGGATATGCCGTCAGCTACAGTCAGATTTATTCATTAGGCATTTCATCACGTCATTTTTCTTACATTCTTAAGATGCATTAGCCTTTTCCTATTAACTCCACAACTAGAGGGACTTAAACAAAAACACTTTCATAGCCCTGAAAGTGTAGATATGTTCAGTCAGGGAAATTGTATTCATAGTCTGATGCATTTCATCATAATGAGGTTTAGAAGGCTTCTGGAAGAGTGCACATTCAAAAAGTCCCGTGCAAAGGTGCTTCATGTAGTGAACAAGCAGGAATTGTTCATTCTCGAACAATTCTATCGCTGTGTGATAACCCCCTCGCCATCCTTTGCACTTCCATCCTCTGCCTCTCATCCATAATACATGGAATGCAAACTTGCTGGTTGCAACTGGAGGAACAAGGCTGTAAGTATTCACGCCTGGTGACTCGAACTAAAAACTTCCTACACTTCTCAAAATGTGAATACTTCCTCTCCATTAGCAAAGCATCCAATGCAAACTAAGGAATTACTTTTGTAGTGTAATTGTAGTGATGATCATTGGCAAGAATTTTTGTGCAGAGCAAAAAAACTTTAAAAAAAAAAAGTTTTTTAATGTTTTTTGATTGTTTGATGACCTACTCTTGCAGTGCTGCCTGTTAATGCAACATATTGTACAAGTAAAAAAGTAAATCTAAAGAAACGTGAATGACAAAAAACCATGCGTAGTTTTTTCAGCAAAATTGGTTCATTAAATGATCATAAATGACACAAAGATTCACTTAAGACATTTCCATTTTAACAGATATTCATCTTAAAAGTATCTTTAAAAACAGAAATATCAAAAGGATTAGACAAGTAGAAAAGCTTTTTTGTTTTTACGGACAAATAAATCTATAATTGGATAATATTGCTTTAAAATTGATGAGGAACACCATTTTCTACCATTGCTCTACCATTTCCAATTATCCCTAGTCTCCCCATGACCACAACTTTAAAGTTTTTAAGAGATTTGTCCAACAAAATGTGTCAATCTTAGGTTAGGGCATAGAGCTCGGGAATCCTGAGGTCGTACGTTCGAAACCCACTCCCACAGACTGCCACTCTTGCTCTTTGAGTAAAGACGAGCAGAGGTAAATTTCTCCAATGTGAGATCATTAAAGTTCAATTATATTATTTGTAACCCAACAACATAACTTTGTCTGTTTCAAAATGCCACTTAAGTTCTGTTTGGGTAGTAAAAAAATAATCTAGAAATAAGAAGTCATTTCAATTAGATGTTTAGATGTAAACTCAAACGTTTGCTTTGAATTAATTATAATCAGTTTACACAGGCTAAGGTTTAATTGCATTGTTTTACATTACCCCTTTATTGGATAAAGTCTGTTTTTCCACAATACAATGCAAGTTCGAGCATCTTGAGAAACCACTCTTAGCAACGGTACAAGATGATGTTATTGGCTCTTTGTGTTCCTCTCCAGGCTTTCTAAAACACTTAAAGCAGGGATTACGATGTCTTTTTAATGGGTTTTGTGAAGCATGGGTAGTTGAGGTCAGCCCACTGTTATGCCTCTGAGACCTTAAAGGAGACAGAGACCACCCTAGATCAGCTGACTTGTAGTAAAGTCAGCTTAGAAGTGGGATGTTGAAATTACGCATGGCTGCCTGAGGGATTTACAGCAAAAACACAGCAGGACAGAGGCGAATCAGTGTGTCACACCTATTTCTTACAAATGGCTCATGTTGGGTGGCTAGCACTAGTGTGTGGAAAATGAACACATTAAAAGACCTGATCCATTGGTAGTGATTGAAAAAAAAAAAAAAACAGAACTAAACTGTACTGTAAAAATGTCCATAGCTGTATATTGTTTATTTATTCTGCAGGTGCACAGTTTTTACAGTAGTAGCCATTAAAAACTTCCCCACTTTCCTTAATGGGCCCTTGGCTGGTCATCAATCTTTGAACTAAAATATTCTTTCTGCCATAATTTGTGGACATTGAGATCTAAAGAGAAGCACCATCTCCCTAGCCTCGTGAGACCATCCTGATCTCACAAGCTTTCAAGGTTTCACTCGCAGATCAGTCTGGAGACTTTCTGTTAAAGAAAATTTGGAGCCGCTTCACCAAACTAACGCTCAATCAGCGCTGGCTTTGAGGCGGGTTGAGGTGTGGACGCAACGAGAAGCGCAACAGTTCAGTCTAAAGAACATGGCGGCTTCAGCCGATGAAACTAGTGTTAGCGTGGCTATCGAGCAAGTTTTATCGAATTACAGGTATTTCTTCACTGAAAGAAGAGCAAAACACTGCTCTGGAGGCTTTTCTCAGAGGAAAAGATTTTTTTGCTCTTCTCCCAACTGGTTTTTCGCAAGAGTAGCCTGGCTTGTGGTTGTGTTTTCGCAGTCGCTCTGTTAGTACGCCATATGCTTCGTTGATCTGACTGGTTTATTTGGCCCGTCTATCACCAACATAGGCCAATCAGCTAACCAGTATTTTCGCCCCCTTCCCTAAATTACTTCTACGGAAGGTTTCCAGATGGATTTGCTCCGCATATCCATCTGTCAGGTTGCCATCTCCCTGTAATTCAGTGAAAGGATGGCGTCGGTGTAAAAAAAAAAATATATATGCACACCCAGGAGAAGGAGGGGGTCACTCCAGTGGCTGGGAGTTGAAAGGAAGTGGGCTGCCATTCGGCTGCCGTTTGACTGGAAAGGGCAACTTTTG
Source organism: Cyprinodon brontotheroides (assembly GCA_018398635.1). Classification (NCBI taxonomy): domain Eukaryota; kingdom Metazoa; phylum Chordata; class Actinopteri; order Cyprinodontiformes; family Cyprinodontidae; genus Cyprinodon; species Cyprinodon brontotheroides. The sequence goes on from JAGKQL010000025.1 coordinate 4,726,446, forward strand.
AATGGCTTCTACTGTATATTGTTAAAACACTTTACAG
>JAGKQL010000025.1:4731482-4762254 GCA_018398635.1 Cyprinodon brontotheroides
TAGACTGCCGGAGGACATAGGAACCCCTTTTTTCATCATTCTGTTTCATTCTCTCTATTCTCACACTGCAAAATTTGTTATTTCAATCTTTAAAGTTATGCTCTCTACTTTTTCCTCATACTAGCTTCACCTTGTCTGTCCCTGTTTGGCTGTGACGCCGTCCTCGAGAGAAATCCCAACTGTTTCTGCCATCAACACCTTCGTTAATAGATGTTGGAGATCAGTGTGTTTTTCAGTAAAGTACTGTTTTTCTGACTGACTGGCTAGATGTCCTCTCTTCATCCTCTGACATGGGAGCTGGCTCAGAGCTCTTCTGCCTGGCTGTTTGTTTCAAGGACAGAACCGCCTGTGGAGCTAGTTTACAATTGCCTTTTGTATCTCTGCTTCTTACTGTACGTCTGCTTCTGTCTCCTTGAGAACCCAGTCGGCCTCAGCAGATGGCCGCTCACACCAAGTCTGGTTCTGCTGGAGGTTTCTTCCTGTTAGAAGGGAGTTTTTCCTCTTCACTGTTGCTAGAAGCATGTTTAGTTTGAGGGATTGCTGAAGAGTCAATGAGTGCGATGCAATCAACTGGTTTTCCTTGGATGGAAAACTTTGAATCGATTTGACTGTATGATCTTGTTAAATTGTAAAGTGCCTTGAGATGACATGTTGCGAATCGATGCTATATAAATAAACTGAACTAAATTGAAATGAACAAAGATGTCTAGCAACCTACGGTAGTGTAAAGTTTAACTTTTTCCCATCCACTTCCTGGATGGGAAGCGAAACGTCTTCAAACTCTGAAACAAATTCCAGTGGATTTTTTTTTTTTTTTTTACTTTTTTGGAACGACTATAACCTGGATGGCTGAGAATCTACACCAGCAGATTGTGACTCACTTTATTAAACAGCGGAAAAAAAGTCGGCATTGAGTCCAAAAGAGCTGCCAGTAGTATACATAGAGAGGGCAGGTTAAACAACAGTATAAGATGTCAAGAACACTGGTGCTGTTTTTATAAATAAATTACTGGTTTGAAAAATGAATTACTGGTTGGATAAATATGCATTACTTAAATGACTTTACCTGCAGAATAAAAACCAACTGGTCAAGCAGAAAATAGGTCTTTACTATGCAGTCTCCATTTTAGCTATTATCTTAAATTTCAATTTGCACCAGATTATTAACATTTCAAAGCACAACTTAAATAGTCAAACTATTTTGAATAATTCAATTATTTCAACATTACTCTTTCCAGCACCTCCTTTGCTTGCATGTTGATCCTATTGAAATTAAATTTATAATCATTTAATGAACCTAATATGTAATATTACAAACAGATCAAGCACATTAAATTATAAATTAGTCCTCCTAATGTATTTCTAGAGGTTCAATTAGAGGTTTCATTTTACATTTTTACCCTTGTTTTACTGAGAAGGATACAATTATTATCTGCTTTTGGTCTGAGCAGAGTTTCAACCACTTCTGTAGAGGTTGTAAGACCAAGAGGACCTATGTTTTCAGTCACAATAGTATTGGTGTTTAATAGTACTACAGTTTGCTTTAGACTGTAAATTGTAGGCTGGAGATTTTTTTTATATTATGTAAATATCTCAACCGATGTGGTACTTTTCTACCTATACTGACCACTAAAAGCACTACTTCTAAAAGAGCCAAATTTACCCAACCACACCCAAAATTGCACAAACACTGGTCTAAAGGTGAATAGTACACTTGGTGATAAGTGCCTTGCCAAGAGGCACTTCAACATGTAGCATAAAAATGGCCTTTACCAGCAGAAGCAGCAGACTCGCTCTTCCATAACATTGTCAGCCTTATAAAACTTTAACAAACATGGAAACTTTGTTTAAAAAAACAAAAAATGGTTAATTGTTGTCAGTGTCAGATAATATGAAATTCAAAAATGAGTTTCTACTAATATTTAGAGGGTTGAACAGTTAATTCCATGTCCAAAACAAAAAAAAAGACTTTTAAAAATTAGCTAATGAGCATCTTTACACAAAATAACAAGATATTGTTTTCATTTACTGTAATTATTTCTTAGGTTTTTATTTGACAGGGACGATTCAAACAAACAAACATAGTGCCAAAGCAAAGCAGGTAACTAAAGTGGTCCATATAAAGTTTGTAGCCAATGCAAACTTTCAACACCAGTCCCTGGTTGGGCTTTTTTTTTACAAGATAGAATTTATATACTACACTACTTCAATTCAAAAAATATAAATTTGATCAGATTATAAAACATGCATATCATGCAAAATTCTAACTGTCTTGCAATTATTAAAAGTGTGTGCTTTTGTGTTTGTCCTTAACCAGTTTTTAAGCCTGGTAAAGGAACATTTTAGAATCAGGCACAGTCTTTTTGTCAGATAATAATGAGTTCCACAGCTTGGAGCCCATAGCAGAGAACACAGTCTGTCCAAAGCTGTACCTGCAGTATTACTAGTTATTAAAACATGCATCTAATGCAATGTGCTGGCATGAGGCACTACACGATCTGATTATACACTTGATAAAAACATACTTCAAGTATTTACCTACTTCTTGATTTATATTTACTCACCTGCTTCTGTTACCACAGAAGATACAGCTTCTATTCACTCACAGCTAAGGCTACTTTACATCTAATATCTGTTTGTGGCAAGTGTGTGCATCAATGTCGATTTATCTGTTGTTGCCTTGACATAACTATATTGACTCAATGTAGAAAACAATTTAGCCTTTCGTCTTTGCTTTAAGGTTTGCTGATAAGGAACCGAATGCCTCCTATGTTTGTCTTTGCTTTGTTTAAACTGGCTTGTGTTGGCAAAGTGATCGTACAGTTGCTGTTGGTTCAGGTGTCTTTGAATCATCAATTAAACACAAAGGATTTTTTTTTTTACAGTAGCTTAGCAATTAAACTAATAACCCTGAGGCCTTCTGAGAAAAGGTTTTAGGTAAGGAATCTTTAAGATAAGTGTGTTGAACTTCATGCATAAAATCATAACTTAATCATAAACTTAAGCTTTATGTTTCTGGAAATGACCTTCTACTAACTGCTGATGCTGGGGAAAACGTCAGAGATGGGAAGTAAAGAAGTACAAATACAGTACTTCGTTACTGTACTCAAGTAGATTTTTCTGATATTTTTTACTTTACTTTACTACTTATTTTTACGGGCTGACTTTTTACTTCTACTCCTTACATTTTTACACAAATATCTGTACTTTCTACTCCTTACATTTTTAAAAATTGGCTCGTTACTTTTAGTTTTGAATCATTTCAATGGAGTTACCTTTATTATTTTTCACGTCATCAATACTCAAATTCAATCTAATTGGATGGGAATCTACGTTGCATTTGACGCTTACCACTACAAGATGAGATTCGACAGATTCGGGCGATTATTCATTAAATTGGCAAATCATTGCAGCTTGGTGGCGGTGTATGTTAGCATAGTAGCATGGACCGGCGAGATGATTGAAAAAATGAACACAACGGAGATCTAGTCCTATTGGCAGACATCCATTTAAAATGTAGGCAGCGGCATGAAAAAAGTGGTTTCTACTTTTACATTTTAAGTAAATTTACAAGCCTGTACTTTGTTACTTTTACTTGAGTAAAGAAGTTTAATCAGTACTTCCACTTTTACCAGAGTATTTTTTGACACAAGTATCTGTACTTTTACTCAAGTACGGAAAGTGAGTACTTTTGCGATCTCTGGAAAACGTTTATTTTAAGTAGATCAATTACAAGTTCACCAATTAGTAAATGCAAAGCAGAAATATAAATTCACCCAATTTTATGTTCTTTATGGCAAAAGTACTGACTAAAACCCAATGAATTGTGACAAAACACTACAAAACTTTTTCCAGTAATCCATAGAAACCTGTTTAGTTTCCAGTTTGTAAAAATACAGAGGTTGCCATGTTTAAATGTGAAGGGAGCAGGAAATGCAAAAAGAGTAAAAACATTAGACTCTCTGATCTCATAGGACACACTCTGCATGCATGAAGGGTTAGAAATGCAGAATCTCCCACATGAAAGCTTATATATGAGAAACTATGCAAGAATGTGTTGGCTAAAGGTCATTTATAGGTCCACATCTTCACAAATCCTTTTGGCTCATCTCAGTTACACCAAAATCCTCATCCAACACCCACCATGTGTCTGTTGATGTTTAAAACAAAGCAGGCCTTTATCCTTCTACCTGTGAAGTCTTACAAACAGGATTAGTCCCAATTTCTCCACTGAATTCCACAGCTGATGTACTAGAAAATCCACAGCTGCTGGCAGATCTGCAGGCAATGGCCCTAACCCTCTAATTCATATCCCAAATGTTCTGTCACTCTTATCTAAATGAGCAGCTCTGCTTGGAAAGTGCAACTTCTCCAAAACAAGGGAAGTTGTTGGGATGCTGCCAAGCGGACAGAGAAGAAGATTAGCAAGCAGACATCCACACCGTTCCATGCACAAAATTCTTCAGGTCACTCTTATTCTGCAATTCACATTGCAGAATAATGCAATATGAACATCTGTAGAATAATGACATAAATTGAGATTATACAGATTTATCAATATGGCTCAATCATATACAATGTGGCGATGTACAATTCATGGCACGAGTATGCATAATCTTTAAATTTTATTTTAGGTTAGGGCCAAAACATCAATAATTGATAGATTTATTTTTTCTGTGATTGGCAAGCATAGAGTAATGCATCGTTAGAGGCAAAATTCTATGTGGTTCCCCAATTCGCTCACAAATAAAATCTTTTGCATCTTTTTCAAACCCAATAAAAGTAGAAGTTAATGTAAAGCTTGTAGTTGTCTGAATCTTTGTGGCATGCCTGTTAGGAGTGTGAGAAGAAATCAATTCTGTCAAATTTCAGTAGATAATAATCTGTCAAGCTAAAATACCAGTATTGCAATAAATATCTACATGATACATTTTGAAAATCTTCAATTTCAAAATACTTATAGTATTTATATAACCTGACTCCGCCAGATGGATTTGCTCCACATATCCATCTGGAAACCTTCCGTTGAAGTAATTTTGGGAAGGGGCGAAAATACTGGTTAGCTGATTGGCCTATGTTGGTGATAGGCGGGCCAAATAAACCAATCAGATCAAGCGAAGCATATGACGCGTTACTAACAGAGCGGACGGCGAAAACACAACCACAAGCCAGGCACAAGCCAATTCATAGATCAAACTCTTGCGAAACCAGTGGGAGAAGAGCAAAAAACATCTCTTCCTCTGAGAAAAGCCTCCCAGGCAGTGTTTTGCTCTTCTTTCAGTAAAGATACTACTCTGTAATTCGATAAAACTTGCTCGATAGCCACGCTAGCGCTAGTTTCATCGGCTGAAGCCGCCATGTTCTTTAGACGGAACATTGCAAAATTCAGAAATAAACCGCTATAGTATATACTTGCATTGAAGATCTACACTAAAAATTATACAAAAATATCAAGGCTTTCCACAGATTCTGGATAGATTTAGGTCTAAAATTTGATTGGACCAGTGGTTTAAGCACAATTCCAGATCTGGATGCAAGTCTTGTAAGAAGTTGCCTGAGGTTTTATGAGATTTAGATCTCCAAGGCTCTTCCAGAGTTATGAGAAGCAACTTAACAGCCTGTAATTATTTCTCCTTGACCCCTTAAGCCCTAAGGGTCTCAGGGGCAAATTCCGCCTGAAATTACGTATGTGAGTTAAAGAAAGTACAGTTTCCAAACTATAAATGGGAAATACATTTGTATTTGTACAATACCAAAGGTACAAAACTGCATTTTTCCACTCATAAAAGGGAATCTGGCCAGACAAATGTGCTGATTTTCATTACTGGACACCTTTTGGATAAGAAAGCCTTCACTCCTAAGATTTAGTCATAGTTTAATTGTGATTTTACCAATAATATCACCAAACTGAATAGAAAATAAGAAAACATAGTAAGCTTATATAATTCATTCTGGTTACATCACCTGAAATGGTCATACAATTACCTCCAACCCCTGTTTGGAAAGGTCTGAGAATGTAGTTTCCAATGATGCCGGCCGTTAGGGGGTATGGCTAAAGATAAATAGCTGCTGTTGTATTAAGGGCTGGTTATACTCCCACAGCAGTGTGTGGCAGTGAGCTTGAAGAAGATATTTGATTCACGGCCAATTTTGAAGCGCGGTCTGCACTATGTTATTCCACGCCACAATGCAAGAGGGACAATCAAGAACTAGCTGTGGGTCTAGATACGGCCGAGGCGGGGTGGAAGTGGGGGCAAGTTTGACAACGGAGTGACATGAGGGCGAAAAAGAGCAGGGATCCAGGTGGAAAAAGGGTCCCAGCGTTTCTGTGCACCTTGCTCTTCTAGATGGTCAAACTTAACGAATCGTTTTCCCAAATAGCGGTCATACAAACAAAACAAGCGGTAAGGTACCAAACAGGAAATGCGCATAGTGTAGAGTGGATGTATATTTGACCAATCAGTTGCCTCCTGTCTATGGTCACTAGGGGAGTAAATCACATCCATCATGGCGATTCGATTCAGTATCGATTTCCTGACCAAAGCGATTCGGATTATTTTGGATACTCAAGAATACACCACGATACGATTCGATTAATCCATTTTTTTTAACACACCTTACAGGCTAAACAAAGTTTCAAGTTTGAAATAAATCAATGAAAGCTGTAATATCGTTATGCATTTTTTTAGAAACAACAGCAAATAACAGAAGTAGAAAAGTTGCATAAAAAAATAAAAATACTGCAGAAAATCAGTGCAATGAGTGCAATGCAATACCTGCGGCTCCCAGGCGTCCAGCTCCCTTGAGAGACGCTGCGCGCTAATTGTAGCTGACCGCGGACAGTGCAGCAGACAGGAGGCCAGCTTGTTTTGTTTTTCTGACCGCGAAGTGCGGAAAACAACTTCGTGAAGTTTGACCCGCTAGAAAGCGAGGTGCGCGAAAACGCTGGGACCCTTTTGCCACCTGGATCTCCGCTCTTTTGGCCCTCATGTCCCTCCGTCGTCCGGACTAAACTTCGCCCCACTTCCTGCGCCTGCGGCGTATCTGAACCCACAGTGTGTAGCTCAGACCACGCTTCAATATTGAGCATTATTTAAAATGTCTGTGTCAAGCTTACTGCAACACACTGCTGTAAGAGTATAACCAGGAAGCGAGGTAGGAGGGTAAAATAGGTTTAAGCCGCCACCGCAGCACGGGAGGGAGAATTACGCTCCAGGAGCAAATAGATAAAAATAGACCGAGGAAAAAAAAAAACATGAATCGATTCTCTTGGCGGACGTTAATCGATGCATCGGATCGTCGGGTGTTATTTACACCCTAGCGGTCACCTACAATTTTGGAGAGAGTGCTGCTTGTTTCAAAAATAATTTTAAAACAAGTTGTAGAAATTAAAAGCCCCATTTGAAAGTCGTGTGGATGAAACAACATGTGGCTGTGTTTTGGCCATTTCTATAAATGGATAAACATGAGCAAGCCAGCCGAGCTTAAGGGGTTAACCTGTCTGTCAATTTCACTGGACAGCAAGTCTTGGTATGTTTGCAGTTTTTTTATGCTCTCTCAGATGGGTTGAAGATGGGCTCTGCATATTTGTTACACTCAGATTAAACACAGGTAGAGAGTTCAATTATTAGAAGCCTTCTGAAAGCATAGGGTTCCATAGTAAAGAGGAAACTTCTGTATCATTTCCCATCTAGTTCACATCTGCACTGGTCAATGTTTACCTCATTAAATCCTAGTAAAATTAATAAAAATGAGTTATAATATGTTAAAGTGTGAAAAAAAAAAAAAATTGATGGGCTCTATCGATAACATTATCTACACAAAGATCAAGCATAACCATAAATAAGGGCAACCAGGAGTCAGATAGCTGTGCTTTATTAAACACTGCAAAGTGGTGAAGACAAATGTCTGAAGCATTGCTGACTCACGCGGTTTTATAGTGGTGGAATCAATATGCCAGAATGAGTCAGTGATGTTTAAGATACAGTGACTAAAATTAATTGTTGCTGACAGCAACCCACGCTAATGGTCCTCGTATCAACACCTTCCATCCCACATACTCTATGATAAATCACACAAGATGGGGAAGCTTTTATAAATGCAGAAGATGATAGGATCAAAAGCAGGTACTGTTTTCCCTTCAGCAAGTAAAAACCCATTATTACATGAGGTAAACAAATTCGAAGAAACAATTGTGACTTTCATAGATAGATTAAATGTTCTGTCTACCAGAAAGTCAAAGAGTAAAATAGGAGGCCATCAGTCCAGCAGCTTGGATCATCAACAGCACTCTAATGCTACGTTCACACCGGACGCAGCAAGAGCAGCAAAAATCACGTCTGCGTTGGGCGGAGCTTCTCTATCCTTTCTTTGCCTTGCAGCTATATTTGCTGTGATCAGTTTCAATAAAGTCATTTTTAATATGTTTTAAGTGAGAAAAATCTACCTGAAAACTTAATCAGTGCAGTCAGTTCATTCAGATCATCATCCTGCCTTCTAATATTATTTCTGTCCGGAGCCGCTCAGACCCCACATACGGCGATGTCGCTGTCAGTAGGAATCCCACTTCAACAGCACCCTCTGGCCGGGTTGCCCTCCTCCTCATACGGTTCACAGCGGCCAGCTGGTAGGTGTTTTTTCATCTAAATAATCTAAACTGCAGGCAACAGGATAATAAAAGCGAACATATTCTGTCGGCGGGTTTCAGCATTTTAAGTAAATTTATGTGTCAATAAACTGTTTCAGAGGAAGATCACAGCGCTCTGGGTCATCTGCGATGTGTCTCTCTCCCTGCCAGCTCCCCACATCAAGCTTCTCTGATTGGTTGGCGCAGTCGCGTCGAGCAGCAAAAGTTAAATTTTTCCATCTCGGGCAGCAGCAGCGTCAGATGCTAAAACGCGCCCGACATGCTGTGCCTGCTGCTTAAAAAGCGTGCTGCGCGAAGGACATTTTGATGCGCCTTGACAGCGGCGTCAACCATCGACTTTGCATGTAAACTTCGCTGCTTCTGCCGCGCCTGCTGCGTCCGGTGTGAACGTAGCATAATTCCACTAAAAGAGATATGTTCCAATGTCCCTGTCAGAGTCCAGACCACTACAACATAAACATGCTCCTTGCTTTAAGACAGCTATAACATCCTTCTAACATACTCTTATGCTACGTTCACACCTAAAGCAGCAGAGGCAGCAGGAGCAGCAAGTTTACATGCAAAGTCTATGGTTGACGTGCATCAAGGCGCAGCATAAAGTCCCGCAGCGCGTAAAGAACAGCAGGAGCAGCGCATCATGAGCTTCTGAGCATCAAACGAAGCAGCTGCTGGAGTTGGAAAAATCGAACTTTTGCTGCTCGACGCTCCACATCAACCAATCAGAGAAGCTGATCTGGGAGTTGGCAAGGAGACAGCCATATCGCTAATGGTACATATCACTACGATCACTACTCTGAAACACCTAAATTAACTTAAAATGCCGAAATCTGCCGACAAAACATGTTCGCTTTTATTATCCTGGTGCCTGCAGTTTGGATTATGTACATGAAAAAGAGGTGACTGGGCCAGAGACTGATGTTGAATAGGATTCCTAGTAACAGCACACCACAGGTGTATGGAGGTCTGAGCGGCTCTGACAGACAATATTTGAAGGCAGGATGGTAATCTGGATGAACTGACTGCGCACATACAATTTTCAGGTGGACTTTCTCACTTTAAAACATATTAAAGCTACTTTTACCCACTGATCACAGCAAATATAGCCGCCATTGTTGCAGACAAAGAAAGGATAGGGTAGCTAAATATTAATCATTTTATGTGCCAATTTTTTATTTCTGTAAAGTTCTGTTCTTCTAAACATGACGACCTGACTGACTGAATTATTTCTGATTTTTCAGGATTATGCAATGGAAAAAAAACACAGTTTTTCTAATTGCAATTGTAAAAAGCTTAGATAAAACCAAAAGAAAACAATATGTTGTAGTAAACAAGAGAAAAAGGGTGTTTAATTGCTTCTCTATAACATATCCATTGTTACATTTTTTCTCTTTCCTATTTTGCATTTTTGAACCAACTTAACTGCAAACCTGCAGACAAATTCAGACCTTCACCAACCGTCACATGATATAAAAGATCAGTGGATCGAGAAGTGACAAAGTTAAGTCTTTTTTTCTTGTCCCTTTTTCAAAGGTCACAAGCATTTTCTACCATTAACCAGAAGTGACACAGCTTCCAACAAAAACTGATAGGCAAGGAAAATTCTGTCAACTACAGCCATGAGAGGCTCCGTTTGATCTCTTCCTATTTCCCTCAGGTTTTGAACTCCTACTATTGGTTTTGGGAGATAAACACTTTCCGTGCTTTTAAGAATCCCACGGTTCCATCTGGGAGTGAGTAGAAGGGCTATATGGACTGATACATGACACTCCAAGATTGTAAATGTCCACTAGGTTTATTAGGTCTGCTCCTTAGAAGAGAGACTTGAGTGAAGAGGAACTGAAGTGATAGGTTGTGACACATCCAGCAATAAACCCTCTCTGGGATTTACTGAGAACTGTCCCTTGGTGTGAAAGAGACATCAGTGATTATGAAGTGGATCATAGTGCGCATTTATGCGTTTCTGTCTGTGTGTTTGGGGGGTGTTTGTGGATGTGCATAAGGGATAGCAGCAGGCTGCGCTGATTACAGTGCAATTCGAGAGCTAAAATTGCTCCGTGATTCACGGACTGTGACAGCAATCTCTTTCTCGAAGTCTGAGAGTTGTTTTCAGCAGCATATGAATATTCAATGAGATCCAGGAGCGCACACACTGATTATGCAAATATCGTTCGCAGTCCGTCGTTATGTCATATCAATGAAGCAAACTTTGATGCACACAGGTGTTTGTCGTTACTAAATGGTCATTTTAGGTGCATGTGAGGAAAAAAAAACGTCTTTCTTACCTGCAGGAAGAGGTGGTGCAACATGTAGATCATACAGGAGGACGATGGACCACATGAAAGAAAAAAAGCACATATTTATTAGCTTAAGTGTCAAATTTTGGGTCCTAGCAAAAGTTTTCCTTAATCATGAGCATTTTTTTTTAAATGCAACCACAAACTTCAATTTAGGTTTTCATTTGACAAGACAACACAAAGTCTGAGGGGAAACAAATATGCTGTAGAAAACACATTAGCTGCTGTTAGCTTGGGGTGGGCAGGTTCCCTGCAGCCTTTGCACATTTAGAGACATAAAACTTTTCTTACTCCCATTTGTAAAAGCTTAATAGCTGCAAATATTAGCTTTTGAGTACTCCTACTGGTTTTCTACTGTACTCTAGACTAGACTTTGACTGGGCCATTTGGTTCAATCTAAACCAGGAGAGCCAATTAGGAACAATTAAAAGCTGTATTCAAACTATTGTGTTTATCATTTTTATTTTCAAACAGCAAACTGCTCTGGGATCATAACCTAATCCTGTTTATTTCACAATATTTGCTACTTTGTACACTTTAAAAGAACACCTGCCTCTATTCAATGACATGATGTCTCTTTTTTGCTCTTGATGATGGAGATGCATTTTCTTTGCATCCCCTTTAAGGGGGTGGACATCATCTCTGCCCCTGCTAAAAAAGGATCCCAAAACTCTGTTGTGGCCGGCATTATATTACACTATGCAGACAGTTTATTGTTGCAAAATGCAAAAATTAAAGCTACTTTTATAATTATTTTTTTATTTACTACTTTGTCAGGTAAATGGCTTCTGGTTGTACTGCCATCTGATCCAAAGATCTGAAGCTCATCTAAAGTAACCATGGACCTTTTTCCTGTTTCTCTGATTAACTAATGTCCTCCTTTTTATCCTCCATACTTTGTTAAAAAAAAGATTAAACAGTGATCCGTGACAACTTTTAAGTTTAAGATGTTAAATATGTAGAAAATGTCCCTGCTTCACACTTTCACCTAGTTTTATCTCTAACCTCCTTGTATGTTTCCTGGTTTGTCTGTTTCTCTAATGACCGCTCCGAAACCCCTTCAGAGAACAGCTGGAATTATCCAGAGATCAAATAACATACAGATGATCTCATTTTTAGGCAGGAGAGGCGGTCTGTTGAACAGAATTCACTACTTTCTGTTCATCTGTCACACCAAATCAGATTAAAACACATTCCTGTTTCTCGTGGCAAAATGTAAAAAGGCACATTTTCTGAGACACTGCTGGAAATTTGTCAATTTATTGCAAATATTTACAAAAAACTGAAATTGAGCTGCAGCTTTAGTGGAACTTTATTAATTACAACAAAAAGGAAAGTTTTAAAAACAAGTAAAAGTCTAATTCCGTTAAATTCAGTTAGCTCAAAAATACACATTTCAGATGTTCTCATAGTGTCACAACCAACACTACACAACAATTTTTTTTTTTTTTGCTTGACCGATTTTAGTTCAAGCAAACATAATGGGTTTAAGGTGATTCTTCCATTTCCCAGTATGAGAGGCGACGCGTGGGAAGCTGTCAGACAGACGTAGATTCAAGATGGTATCCTGTCATAAACTAACGAGCGTAGAGGTCAGACTGCCTTGCCTTTGGCAATTCTTTTTTGTACAAGCAATAGAGCTGATAAAAAATGATTTTATATCCTTAGCAGTAGACTTATTTATTCTAGATAAAGGTAACTCGGGTGATACAGCAGCTAAAGCATTCATCACTGTCTCACAGATGTGGCTTCCGTTGCTGTTCAGGATGGAGCCCATATTCCTCTCTACTTAACTTTTCCCAACTTCTCACCGTAGTTGCCCGATGGGGCCAAAGGGTCAAAGACAACCTTGAGAGAAGGAATGATCTCCTGTCTGCTATATCCAGAGGTGGAAAGAGTACTAAAATGTTGTAATTGAGTAAAAGTATCTTTATTTTGCCGAAATTCTACTCAGAGTAAAAGTAAAATTACCCATCTCAAAATTTACTCAAGTAAAAGTACAAAATTACTTCATTTTAAAATGTAATTTGGGTAAAAGTTACTTAGTTACTTTGAGTTATTTAATGCAAAAAAAGGATGAGTCATGAATGGAATTGACCACAATGTGTTTTAATCGATTTCAAGGCGTATTTCAGTGACATCCACACTGCAAAACATCAGCTGGGCTAAAAGAACATACTTCCTCACAGCACAAGGACAGTCACAACCTGAACCATAAAGTGCAAACAATTTTTCAACTCCTACTGTCCAACAGACAACAATTCATGATAGTAGGGGTCTAAATAATATCGTTTTGTATTGCATCGATCCAAAAGCCGACGATCCGTACGCATCGCGACACGTCCAAGAGATAATCGATTCATGTTTTTTTTCCTCCGGTTTTATCCATTTTGCTCCTGAAGTAATTCTCCTCCAGTGCTGCGTTAGCGCTAAACCTATTTTGCCCTCCTACCTGCGCTTCCTGGTTATACTCTTACAGCAGTGTGTTGCAGCAAGCTTGACGCACTGGAGCATTTTTAAATTATGCTCAATATTGAAGCGTGGTCACGAGCTACACACTGTGGAGTCTAGATACGACGAGGCAGGCGAGGAAGTAAGGCGGTTTAGTCCCACCACGAGGAGGGACATGAGGGCCAAAAAGGGCGTAGATCCAGGTGGAAAAAAGGGTCCCAGCGTTCTCGCCGCACTTCGCTCTAGCAGGTCAAACTTCATGAGTTGTTTTCCCCAATTTAGGTCATAAAAACAAAACAAGCCAGCCTCCTGTCTGCGGCACTGTTTGCGGTCAGCTACAATTTGGGAGAGGGAGAAGCGGAGGCGTCTCAAAGGTGGCGGTGGCGTCCTACGACACTCCTGGGCCAGGTATTTCATTGCGCTCATTGCACTGAAATAGTGCTGTATTTTGCAGTATTTTTTGATGCAACTTTTCTACTTCTGTTATTTGCTGTTGTTTCTAAAAACAAATGAATACTGATATTACAGCTTTCATTGGTTATTTCAAACTTGGAAACTTTGTTTTAGCCTGTAAAGGTGTAAAAAAAAATTAAAAAATTTAAGCCATTAATCGATTAATCGAATCATATTGTGGTGTATTCTTGAGTATCGAAAATAGTCGAATCGTTGGGTAAGAAAATCGATACTGAATTGAATAAGCCATGATGGATGTGATTTACACCCTACATGATAGGAATAAAAAGAAATTTAAGCTACGTTTTAATTTTTTTAAAATGCACACAAAATGAAATGCCCAAAAGATACCAGAAATCAAACTAAAACGCAACAGGATCCCACTGTTATTAACAAGCTCCTCATTTAATGATTTTAACTGACACTTGTTTTACTTTAATAGTGATTTTTTAACTGTCACTTATTTTTACATCAATTGTTTATATGTGTTTGAATTGTGTTAATAAAGTGCTGTTAAAAGTCAAAAGTCATCTTCTATTTTTAATGGTGATTGAGTTTGTCGGTTCCGTGACACAGGGGTTTAAATTTTCGGAGGGCATTTAATTTTCATCATCATCGGTATTTTTTTTTTTTGTTGTTGTTTTTTAAGTAAAGTAACGTGAGGGAGTTTTAAATGTAGCAAAGTAAAACTACTTAGGTTAAAATTTACTCGAGTAAAAGTAAAAATTACATATTTTCAAATACTACTCAGAAAATTACAAATTACTCATAAAAAGTACTCAATTACAGAAACTGGAGTAAATGTAATTCGGTACTTTCCACCCCTGGCTATATGTGATAATATTAAATGTCAGAAAAGTCTGTGACGGATTTCTGCAGTTCTTTAGACCGGTACTGAGGGCACTACTTCAGTGCTAGAGAGGAAAACCCAATGCAAGTGAAACAGAGTTACAATTGCAAATCATAAACACATTAACAATTATCACTTGAGGTATTTTGAAATCTTCACATGAAAATGCAAGCTGACATACTAATTAGTAATAAGAAAGCTGCTTTATTCCTCTGAGCTCTATTTATTGTAATGAAATGGCTTTAGATCCACCAGTAAAAATAACTGTTGATGTGGTCATGATGTTTTTGCTGTTACATTTGTGCTATTCATTCATAATGCATTATTAATGGTTTGTCTTTCCGTAAATTATGATTTCAATTCAGACAGCAGGGGTAGAATAAAAAGGAGACATTAATCAAAGGAAACACAAGGAAAGATTTACTTGGTCTTGACAATCTGTATTTAACATAGTATTTAAAATGTGCATTCTTAAGAATAAAGGCCTTGATGGGCAAGCTCCATAATACAACAGAGATTTCATTATTTATTGTTCCGTAAAATTCAAAAATATCCACTGGACTTGGTTTTCAAGATTTGAAGACGTTTAAGCTGGCACCTCTCCAGGAAGCTTTCTCAATTCAAATGTCTGGATCCGCAGTGAGTTTGAGTCTTATATGGACAAGGCCTTGTATTGCTTGGAAACATGCAATACAAGGTCTTCTACCAATTTTTACAGAATGACTATGACCTGGATGACTGAGAACCTTCATCAGCATTATTTATTGTGTTCATAAAAGAACACTTTGCTCCCAAGTTATGGTTTTATTGGTGGCTCTTTGAAGTATTAAACTTCAGAACCAACAACGCAGTTTTAGACACCCTGTCTACTTTTTAGACTAAGTTTAAAACTTTCCTTTTTGATAAAGGTAAGAGTTATATCGAAGGGTTATTTCTGTTTTTCCTGCTATGCTGCTATAGGCTTAGGCTGGTGGAGGACATAACCTATGACCACTCTTCCTCACACAGCTACATTCTAATTCTGTTCCCTAATTTCACAATATTTAATACTCTAACCTTTACAGTGATGTTGTCAATGTATTTTTCTCATCAATAGTAAATAAATCTGGCCTATTAAGCTGCTGCTGTTGACGACTTCATGTTATAGATGAAATAGTTGGGCCTGTTTTTCTAGTGTTTACTACTACTTCTCTTCAATAGCATAGCTATTGGCTCAGATTGTACTATAACCAACTATGTATTCTTTTCCTATGTCATCCTCTTGACCTGCAAACACGCTCAGAGCTCATTTGCTTATTGTCTTAAACCAGTGGTCTCCAACCCTGGTCCTCAAGATCTACTGTCCTACAGATTTTAGATGCATCCTTGCTTCAACACAGCTGAATCAAATGATTGATTATCTTTTCAAGCCATTAATTTAATTAAGCTCTGTTGAAGCAGGGATGCATCTAAAATCTGTAGGACAGTAGATCGTGAGGACCAGGGTTGGAGACCACTGTCTTAAACTAATCCTAAACAGTCACTTATTGAGCTAGTTTACAATCACCTACAGACAGCATTTCTGGATCAGTGCTGCTGCGTTCCTCTTATGTGTCTGCTTCTTTCTCTTCAAACAATTCAGCTGTGGCAAAAGGTTATTCAAATCAATATAATAGATAGATGAATCGAAAAATTTTAAACAGCATGTCTGGATTTGATTGATTTACTGTGTTAAGGGCCTTGAGATGACGTGAATTGGCGCTATACAAATGAACTAAATTGAATTATTTTCTATAGACAGATTTTCTCCATCTAAGTCAACAGATCAGAGTATTAATTAAGGGAGATCCTAAGTTTAACAAATTATACAAGTATCCTTGGTACAACTTAATGATAAATAAATGCATTGGCATGGTTTGCGTATTATCTAATTCCACTCAGAAAATAGCATCTCAAGATCATGAATGAATTGTGAAAAGGTTACTTCTTCTGACAGACAGAACAGGGAAGGTTAATGAGAAGGCCAGGGAGAAGCTGTGCCAGATAGCTGGCATTTAATTATTGCCAGCATTTATATTGAGAGGTTATGAGCCTCTTGTATTTTTTTTTTTCCAAAGGTCCTTACTGTGATATTTTGCAAGCAGGCTTGATTATGAGAATCTTATGGAATAAATCCACAAAGAGAGCCTTTAGGTTTTCTTCTTGTTAATTAAGTTGTTATGTCTGATTCCCACGATTCACCTTGTAAGAAGATTTTAGGTTTATTTAGACTTAAAAAAAACAAGCGTGTTTTTGTAGAACTTGCCATTAGTTTGTACAGTGGATGGATGCATGTACTGACTTTTTAAAATACAAAGTGTTAAGAATCAAAACTGAAATTATGATAAATCTCTTTATATATATCTTCTTCAAGTTTTAAAGGTATACTATGCAACCGGTGTTGATTTTCCAGCCGGTGGCTCCCCCAGAGGATCTAAAAGTAAAAAGTGCACTAGTCGTGAAATATGCTCAACTGTTCTCCCTGGTCAAGCCAGGTGCGATTTTGTTTTGAGCTTAGCAGGTTAAGGCGAACGCAATGAATCACCATGTCTACTGCGCGTGTAAGTGACTATTTTGTTCCAATTTTCGAGTTTGAAAATTTAGCATTTGTTATGCATGTGTCTAAATAACAAAGATTGTAGCTAGCCAAGTTTCTCGCCGTAAAGCAAGACTGACTCTCGCGATGCACGAGACTTCTGAGCCTGTGGAATTGCGGCCTAGGGCTCCTGCAATTACAAGTGCGGTATTTCCCCTACAGACCACCAGGGCAGCCGCCGAGAAAAACCTTTGTTCGACCTGAAATGACCTTATTTAATCATCCAAAACGTTATGGAACACACATTAACTAACTTGAAAAATGTTGCATAGTATCCCTTTAATGTGGCATTTATCCTCTATAACTAGGCTTTGGTATCATTTGAATGGTTCAGATTTTTTGTTTCGATTTCAGTTCCTATTGATTCTCGATTCAAAGTCTAATAAAGAGAAGAACCATAAACGTTTAATGTTATAAATGAGCTAGCTGACAACACATCCTGTCTGAATGAAATACTCTGAATTTCTCATTGACTTTGAATTCCTCATTCAGTTAGTGGGCTTTATCATATGAAACAGATACACTAAATAAAACAGGGTATGAAGTCACGCTTAGAACTTTCCATAAGTTTGCCAGATCTACGTTTAAGTGCTTTTTATTCTAGCCGGGACGCGTAGGAAACAGGTACCTGTTGAGACAAAGTAAAGATAAATACATAAAGAGGAAACAAGAGACATAAGCTGTTCAGGTCTGCCTTCTCTCTTGGTTAAGAGTTTGTACCGTATTTTCACCTACTATAAGCACATAAACGTCCTTTTTTCCCTCAAAATGTGCGGTGTTTCCATGGTGCGTGTGCGCGCTCTATGTGTTGTAAATCTCGCGCACTTTTGAGACCACCTCATTGAGGTGATGAGATGATGGAAGAGTGGCTGAATGTAAGGAAACCAGGTGTTTTTTTCCACTTATCACCATCGCAGCTAATCTGTGACTCCATGCGCCCATCTCACAGCTGATGTGAAAAACATGGGGAAACAATACCTAAACACACTTTTACCCTGTTATTCAACCCTTCGACATCGGTGTGAACCGACCGTTCAACAGGAAGCAGCGAAGTTTACATGCAAAGTCAATGGTTGACGCTACAGATAGGTGCAGTAAAAGCGTTCCGCAGCGCCGCTTTCTTTGAGCACAAGCAGGTGCAGCACGCCGGATCAAGTGAAAGCATCTGACGCTATCGGCCAATCCGGGCCAAGCTGTTGCTCGAGATGGAAAATTGAAGTTTTGCTTGCTGGACGCGGCGCATCAACCAATCAGAGAAGCGGATCGGGGAGCTGACAGCGAGACAGACACAGCGCTCTGATGACATATAGTATTAAATGAAAAAAGGGCTGGATAGATGAGAGATGATGAAAGCGTGGCTGAGGGAGGTGTAGGCTATGTGAGAGGAGACCAGGTGTTTTTTTCCACGCATCACCATACGCGGTTAATCTGTGACTCCATGCGTGCCCATCTCACAACTGATGTGAAAAAAGGTGAATCAATGAACGCTGTACCGCTGGTCCCGGCCCGATTAAAGGAACTCAACCGCCGGACATCGCGTGAAGCGTCGCTCAAAAGTAAGGCCGCGGTACGCTGGTTTGGCGATGGATGACGGGCGGGAGACCACAGTTTTCCAGGATAAGTGGAGAGCGAAACGCCCGGGCGGAATACGCCACAGTTTCGCGGATGGACGCGTAGATGTTTGAATAGCGTGGTCTGCTGGCTCCTGTTGTTCCAGAGCTTTAAAAGCCGGCATTATTTCTTATAGAGCTGGCTGCACGGAGAAGTGACTTGACAGCCCGAAGAAGGGAGGCTTCTAGCATGTCTGATTTAGCGCATCTGTTTTAATTCAGAAACAGAGTGATGATGACTTCATGGTTTTGATTAATACTTTGTAATAAATACATGGTAATAAGGCACAATCATACTCAGTTTTGCTCCCAGCTCTATTTTCTACCTGAAAACTTAATTCAACAGCAGCCTCTGGGCGGGTCTCCTCCTCTTCACCGCGGTGGCTGGCAGGTGTTTTTCCATCTAAATAATCTAAATCTTGCAGCCATATTTGCTGTGATCAGTACAAAGTAGTTTTAATATGTTTTTAAGAGAGTCCACCTGAAAACTTCATAATTGCAGTCAGTTCATCTAGATTATCATCCTGCCGGAGCCGCTCAGACCCCACATACCAGCGGTGCAATCGACAGTAGAAATCCCTTTCATCAGCAGCCTCTAGGCTGGGCAGCCTCCGGGTTCACCGCCGTGGCTGGCAGGTGTTTTTCATCTAAATAATTTTAGCTGCAGGCACCAGGATACCGGTAATAAAAGCGAACATATTCCGTCGGCAGGTTTCAGGATTTTAAGTTAATTTAGGAGTGATCACAGCGCTGTGTCATCTGCAATGTGTCTGTCTCACGGCCAGCCCCCAGGTTTGATTTTAATACTTGTAATAAATACATGAATAAAGCACAGTCATACTGGGCTTCTTTTGCCCCGCTGTATTTTTAAATATGCAGTAGAGGTATTTAAACGTAGTAGAGACATGTACCTGTATATAAAAAACGCACCCTATAGTCCGGTGCGCCTTATGTGTGTGTTAAATACAGGAATGGCACACATAACTGAGAGTGCGCCTTTTAGTACGGTGCGCCTTATGGTCGTGAAAATACGGTAAGCATGGACTGGAAAGATGTTCTTTTTCAGGATTCTGAGTTTAAACGGGTAATTCCAGCCCCTCACATTGAACTACTGTAGGTCCTTGGTGAAGTATAAAAGAGATGACAAAGTTATGTTCTGTTAACATCAGAATTGCTCAAAAACTTTCCCAGAGTTTCTAAACTTCTGGGCTTAAAAAGAAATATGCACCGATTCATCTGTGGAGGGAAAATGTAATGTTGCATAGAATGTCTCCTTATTACATCTTCTTTTAGCTGGATATGTCCTTTTATGCGTCTTCATTTCAGGATCATACACTTTTGATTTGGTTTGGATGATTGGAAAAGATGGTGGCCAACCTTAGGGAATTGTTTCACAAAAGCATTATTTTACACCGTATACAGAGAAAAAAATGTTTGAGCAGAAATCAGTTCAGAGCAAAGTGGTCGAGGAGAGAATCTGCACCTCTGGGAAATGTGTGGCCCAGAGTATTAAGCTGTTGAAAACTGGTGATTTCACTTTCAGCAAAGTGATAGCAGAAAAGAATAGAAATAAAATGTTTTAGTGTAATACAAGATTTTATTTGCCGGTCTGAGAGATAAAGTTAATTGTTTGTAAAGATTGATTTTGTGTACGATCAAAATCTTGTTATCTGAATCACCCACTCCTCAGTTGCAGTTTGCAACAAAATGCCACCAACAGTGAAAGTTCTTGCATGAATGTCAATGCAGAACAGCCCTGTCTTATTTTAATGTTTTTTCTATATCTAGGACAGTGCTAATGCCCAAAACAACTAGTAGAAATATGCATTCTATGTCATTTAAACAGGTTTCTTGAACCTGGATTTTAAACTACCTGTAGGCATTATAGCTTTATGAAGCAACACTGAAAAAGTCCATGCATTTGTAACTTAAAATGTGAACTAGTATACTTCTTTACTATAAGGAATTCTAAAAAATTCATAAAATATTTCTGCAGAATGCTTCAGGAAGCTTTCTAATGGAAAATCAAGAGAGATTATCTCAGTTCCATTGTGGCTTCCCTTCAGTAACTTCCTACTAAATGATGATTTAAATATAAAATTCAATAATCAACCTCCATCATACAGCTCAAAAAGGAAAGATCCTATTGCTCACAATGTTCTGAAAATAACATTTTATGCTTAGACAGTTGGTTTAATGGTGCTTCCTAAAGTTCCTAAAGGCAATAATTTTGTTTTTAAGTTCTGTTCCTGTGGAGCAAACCCCCAGGTTTGTGTTACTGGCTGGGACAGACGCCCTGTCTACTACTAGGCTCAAAACTCTCCTTTATACAGGGTATAGATTTGTGAAGTTTATAGTGTGTTATAGTAGAGTAGTAGTAATTGGTCGACAAAATTGAAAAAAACAAAAACAAAACTGGGATGAAAAAATGTTAGTAAAAAATTGAGATGCAAAAAGTAATGCATTCAAGTATGATTTAAAAAAAATATAGCCTCCTCTCCTAATATTTAACTCTCAGTGGTAGTCAGTTTGAAAGACTGTTTTAGGGACTAGTGACATTTATTTCTATTATTATGTTTATTATTATTTATTATTATTTTCTAAAGTGAACAGACAGGGAATGGATTTGAGAAAGTGCAAGGGAAGACTAGCGGCTGAGGGACTCTAAGTTGTCGAAATCAGATTTGAGAATATTGCCACTTTCAAGGAATTTGTTTTGTTGTTGTTGATGGTGCATACAAAATAGACATATATACACACACACACACCACTACATCCATCCATCCATCCATCCATCCATCCATCCATCCATCCATCCATCCATCCATCCATCGAGAGAGGCAGTGTCAAGTGTTAGGGTTGCCCCCCAAACACCAGACGTCATTCAGATGTTGGTTTTTAGGCTAAATCTGGTCAGTTTAGCAAAAAGTTCACCAAATTTTGCTCAGTGGGGGGAATGTCTGTAACCTGACTCCGCCAGATTGATTTACTCGCATATCATCTGGAAACCTTCCGTTGAAGTAATTTAGGGAAGGCGAGAAAATACTGGTTAGCTGATGGTTGGCCTATATTTGGTGATAAGGCGGGCCAAATAAGCCAATCAGATCAGCGAGAAGCATATGGCGTACTTACTAACGGCGGCGGCGAATAGGAGCCGGGTGATAGATCAAACTGCTTGCGATGAAACCAGTGAGGAGAAAGGCAAAAACATCTTTTTCCTCTAAGAAAAGCCTCCCAGAGCAGTGTTTGCTCTTCTTTCAGTAGAAAAGAAATACTCTGTAATTCGATAAAACTTGCTCGATAGCCCGCGCTAGCAGCTAGTTTCATCGGCTGAAGCCTCATGTTCTTTGGAGCTGAACTGTCAGCTACCGTTGCGTCACACCCCTCAACCGCCTCAAAGCCAACGCTGACTGGGCGTTCCGTTTGGTGAGCGGCTCCAAATTTTTCTTTACAATGGAGGTCTCAGACTGATCTGTGAGAGTGAAAGCTTGAGAAAGCTCATGAGATCCAGGATGGTCTCCTGAGCTACAATGTCTGCTACATTAACCACATACTTCAAATAGAGTAATAACTTTCACAGACAAACATGGGTGTGCCATGGGCTCCCCTAGTTTCACCAATTGTTGCCAGTGTCTATATGGAGGAGGTACAGAGCTAAGCACTCAGCAGACAAGGAAACACAACCAGTCCATCAATTCGGATATGTGACTGTCACTCGGGTCAAACTCAAATACAGTAAGTTAAGGCATTCACCAATCCGTCAAATCAGTGGACAGAATCCAGAACTTAACTAGAGGAGGAAACAAATACAACATATTGCCGCATACAGGCTGTGGTGTTCATATAGGAGCCAAAGGCAGTCCTAATACCGAGGTTTACTGGAAACGTGCACATACAGAAAAATCCCTGCATGTTGACACATCACCCACTGGAACCCTAAAAAAACCTGAGGTACTGGGGTGACAATATTCCCTCAATTACAGAGGAGAAATGAAATGAACACAAATATGTCACTTGAAGCATGTAGTTATCCAAACTGAGCATTTAGGTTGGCCAAAAAAAAAAAAATAGCAGTAAGATACACACTGCATTTAACACAGAAAATAGAGACATGCAAGAACATTATAATTTCATGTGTCAGAAGTTTCTGACAAACCGAGAAGGATTTTCATTAAATAAAACATACCAGTGAATTTTAAAGCCAACAACATATTTATTTTAAAAAATTGGTTCATCCAGACAGAACACCCAGAACAAAGCTGAGCGGCGTTGTTTTTTGCAATCCAGTGCAGCAAGGACTGTACAGTAAGGATAAGTAGGGATTGAAACATTAAAAAAGAACCGAGCAAAAGTCAACTTCTCTTTTTTTGAAGCAAAACAAGCTTTTCAGATGATTTTAGACATGGATCTAGCTGAATAAAGCTGAAATATCCATTTGGTTTATCAAGATATTATTCAAATTATAAAGTACTCAGTAATATTGCTTATTGCAAACAAAATGTGACAGAGATCCTGCCACTAGGAACAAGGCTTCGGCTCATTGAGCGATCAAGGCTTGGGGATGATTTTATGTTTTTTTGGACCAAGTGGAAGTTGAACTCCGTTATATTTCATTCGGATTTTATCTAATGGTTAATCTTAGGCTCATTTCAGTAATTTATTTCTTAATTAGGTTAATGGTGGAGGTCCATGTGTAGTTGCATAAGAGGAAAGTGCTATTTAATTTTAATGTCTAATTGGAACAACAGAGAGCATTATATTTATTCATTAAAATCTGAGCTGGGAACATTGCCTAATAAGAAAAGGCTATAAAGCGACATTCAAAGGTGTGTATAGAATAACACAAGGACATAAAATATTTGTAAAGGTAATTGAAGTATCCTTTCTATAATAATAAGTTCACAAAACAAATAAATATTTTAAGATGACTAATCTACCATCTGTTAGTTACAGCCCCAGTTATAGTTAACCTGTCTATAGGCTTCGGCAGCTGGACATCCTAACCAACTTTATTGATTTTGCTACATCCCTTTACTGCTCTCAAATATTTCTGTTATTTAGGTTTTTATTTTATATTTTTATTGCGTTTTTCTCTGGCCTTACATTAGCTCTCACATCTTTCCCACAGAGCCAACAGCTGATGCTTCGTTACTGCTTGGTTAATAGGTGTTACACTCGGCCCTATATTTCATCGTTTAACTTTATAGTGTCGTTTAACTTTAATCCTTTCTTTCTCGTAGCTAATCCATCAGCTTAAAACTATCCGTTTCTGCTTTCTTTAAACCAGTAGCAGTCAAAATGCCTCAGAACTCATCTGTTAGCTGTGTTTATTTCCTAAATAAAACAACTAAAGGAGATAGTACTGCCACTAACTTCTTTACTTTTATAGAAAGTGCACCTTAGTCACCTTTTTGTCTTGTCTTTTTGTGTGCCTTGAAACCCTGACATGGCTGTTCACACTGAACATGGTTCTGCTGGAAATTTCTTGCTGTTAAGTGAGAACTTTCCTTTCTATTGTTGCTATTTGCATGTTCACTTTATAATAAAATGTATAATTGAACTTAATTTATATCACATTGAAGAAATTTACCTCTGCCTTTAACCCATCCCCTTGGGGAGCAGCAGGCTGCCATCGTGGGGCCCTGAGGAGCATTGTGGGTTTAAGAGTCTTGCTTAGAGACCCAGAGTTGCAGTCTGTGGGAGTCTGGCTTAAACTCATGACCTCGGGATTCCAAGCTCTCTGCCCTAACCACTAAGGCGCCATTCCCCCTCCACTTGAAGGAGTTGCTGTAAATGTAAAGACACAAAGGAAGCACTGTCCACTGTCGCTATATTTCCGGATATAGAAAGCATTTTTTCCTAATTTGGATGATTAACTGAACTTAGTAGCACTGTTTTATAGTTAGGATCAAATGGACTGCATGCAAAGGCCTATCATGATTTGATTGAACTGACCTTTTTCCTGAAGTGCCTTGAGATCCTTCCCTTCAATACACTTGAAACACTGAGCTCTGGGGTTGGAGCAGAGGGGACCATTTTCAGCAAGTATTGAGGTCTTATACACCTCAGCCACAACCCCAGTTTTAATGCCCTTTAGATATACACCTCTACCTTCATCACAACACTTCGAATTACACATACAAACACAATGCCTTGGGGGTATTTTTGTACGGCGGCGGCACGAGGACGCAATGCTGAACACACTGCAGTTCTTTTTTCAGACTTCAGAGTGAGAGAGTCAATAGAGTGAGAAAGGAGACTCAGAGAAAGCTGCAGGCAGCTAGTGTAGTGGAAGTCAGAGCAGAATCATACTAAAGGATAAAGGCTGTTAGATTACATGATGGTGAGCTACTGTGATGCTAAAGCCTGCTCGGGACAGTGGTTAACAAGAATATGTCCATTAAGCCCTATGTACAACAGTGTGTGTGCTGCCTGTGTGTGTTTTTCAGATGGCTGTCTTGTTGCAATATCAATTCTAAATAACCTATATGAAACTCATGGAGAAACGTACAGTATAATACCTACTGAGGGCTCAGCTGTACTTCAGTAATAGTGTCGCAAGGTGAAGAAATATGACAACTGCTCTGGTGCAGTACTTGCTAATTGGGAGCTAAAGAAGCATTACACAGTTTTCTATTGATACAGTCACCTGTGGCCAACAAGCAGAACTGTGGCGCTCTTCTTCGTAGCTTGAGCTCCAACTTTACACAATTTGGAAGAATGATTTAACTAACCTGTCGAATATGTGATTTAAATGACTTATCATAGATAGTAAAATGAAGTAAAAAACTGTTTTTTTTTTAAGTTATCGGAAGCCAATTTAATGCCATCCAGAGGCGACTGTCTGACCAGCTTTTCAAAGACTCCAGGACAAACGCCAAACGTAGCCACACTAACGCTAGTTTCATCGGCTGAAGCCGCCATGTTCTTTAGACTGAACTGTCGCGCTTCTCGTTGCGTCACACCTCAACCCGCCTCAAAGCCAACGCTGATTGGACATTCGTTTGGTGAACGGCTCCAAATTTTCTTTAACGGAGAGTCTCCAGACTGATCTGCGAGTGAAACCTTGAAAGCTAGCGAGATCAGGATGGTCTCACGAGGCTATAAGCCCAGAAACTCCCACCCCAAACACATTTACACACAGACACGGCAACATTTAAAGCTGTTGATCGTACAAATACAGTACAGTATCACTGTGGCACACCTACTTTGATGCTGGATTGCGCCTGGATTCCGCAAAGTCAGTCATGAAACTAGAATTCTTTCTAAAGTTTTTTATTTATATTTTTAACAAATAATGCTGTCTGGTAGGGAAATAACACCCAGGATAATGACTTTATTGGGATAGTGACTTTAACCTCATTGGTATATTTTTTTGCCTAACTTGAAAAGAGGGTAAGACTGTCAACAACATGTTTAATGAACATACATCAAAGCCATGGAGGTTTTCAGGTGGAATTGACAAGATAACCTGATTTGTTTTCCAAGTGCTCAGGACACCTACTGATAAAATGTCTCCCTGGCAGGGAAGCCATGTCAGAAATTTCTACTGAACATCAGCAATATACTTATGTTTTTTCATTGACCGCTGGTGCCATTATGCTCAAAAGTTTGAAAAGATGGGAGGTGTGCAAAGTGCTCATTTCATTCAATATGGAATAATGATGCAGGGCGATGTGGACCAAACATCCGGACACAAAAGAACACAAACAGAGGCTCTCCCAATCAATCTGTCTGACAACCTCTGCTCGGCATTATTGGGAAAGGAAAAAAAAAAACATGAAGAAAATCAATAGGCCAGTGGCCACCTTGAAATAGCTGCTGCTCTGCAGTCACACATCGTTTCCACATGTGCACAAGAAACTGTTGGAAAACTACAGATTTACAAAGAAAGTAGAACTCCAAAGACAGTTGATAATACACATTCATTTGAGAACACCTTATGCAATGAAATGTGAAACACCCAGTTGCATAAATTTTGAAACTGTGGCTCAGAAATAGAGATCCATCTTCCTCCACACTGCTGAGCACACAAGCTTGAATGAAAATAATTGAAGGTGTGAAAGAAGCAATTACCACATATGTTTCCCTTAAGGCAATACGCCCACTTGAAGATGTTTTGTCTAAAGCCACATCCCCTAAGCAAAGTAGAATATCTACACCAGTGCCAAATAGTGGGCAGAGCATTCAGGGACAGAGGGAGGAGCAATTTAAAAGACAGTTTATTTACACTAAGAGTAAACGTTATTCAAATACACAGAAAATTATTTCTAACAAAAATAACTTTAAAGGTTCTATATCATGCTTTTTTTAAGCATTTCAAATAAACTTTGAGTAATATATATGATGAAAAATTGCCTTTGGCACTGGAGAGTATTCATTTGTAATGAATTGTTACTGCTATTTCACTGAACCAATGACCAGCAACTTAAATGCGATGTGCCTCATCCCGTATGACTGCTGCTCTTTTTATGATCAAATTAAAATTAGAGTAAATTTTACCTTGTAAGCAATCACTTGGTGTCTCATGACCCCTTGGGAAGTCCACATTATAGATTATATACAATCCTTCCCTTATTGTCTAGAGCAGGGGTAACCAATTAAAAATCTGCGGGGTCCGTATAAAGAACATGAACAACCAGTATAATGTTAATTTAAAAAGCATTTAACACTGAAATAGAATATAGAATAGAACATATTTCCATTATAAAATCTAAATTGTTTTTGAAGTAGAGAACAACAGTTGTTCAGTTTGGTATATAGACAATTTCCTGACTCACATATTTTTATAAATCACCTGAACTGACAATTTTTGTTTTCTTTTTTATGGCTTATTGACAGCAGTGGGCTTTAGGCTGACCTGCGAGGTTTTAAAACCTGGGTTTGATTGGCGACAAAGCCATTCTCAGGCACATATAAATGTGCTGATTTTGAGCCTGGATCCATATTTATTTTTGATTATGTTCATGGTGGAGAATCCTGCTTCACAGCAGCAGGTTGAAACAAAAATACTCAAAATTTGCGGGGTCATCTTTGAGCACGCCATTTCACTTTTCTTTCACCAGTTTACCAAGGTTCTTCCAGCAGTCCACACTTTCTCTGCTCTCTTTTTCTCATCGTCTTCTCCTTCTTTCCCATTGCCTGGCTTGCCACAGGTTTACCGGCTGTGTCTAAAAGTAGCAGCAGCAGCAACCCAGACTGACGCAGCTCATTGGCTAATTTGTATCACGTGCAGCCTGGTGCCGGACACTCCTGATGGCTTTACCATACAAATAGGAGAAGAGACACAAGTGACACAGTCATTTACAAATGTCTTAAATCAGGTGGGTCCGGATCCGTACCCTGGTCCGCTAATCCGTGATCTAGAGAGATGAAAAGTCATCTAAGAAGGAGGCCTCTCTAATTTATGTAGACGTTTTCAGTGTATGATTAGACAAAACTTATTTATGTTGTAAACCGTATACTAGTCTGTAAAGCAACAAGTAGAGCCCACTGTCAATAGAGTCAGCAGGAACGATCAGAACCAACTGGATAACAATAAATGTAACTAAAAATAACCTTTTTTATAAAAGCAAATCCCTCAGATCAGCTGATTGAGGTTTTAAATGTATGTGGGTTTTTTTTCAGACATAATAAAGGCATCATTAAACCATCACTCAGTTACAGCCCCATCTACACTGTTCCGATTAGTGCTGCTGCTGCATTACAGTATGTGTAATTCTGGTGATGCAATATAAACCGCTGCATCCTTCTCTGTGGTTGGTCCAGTAAGATTTAGACCAGAGAATCTAAGCCTGCCCAGACTGATAAGATGTTTATTGAATACACATTGAGTAAATTACTTTGACTAAGACTATGAAGGATGTTCAAAGGAAGAGCAAAAAAGGAAAATAATCGGACAAACTCATAAAGAAGAAACAAATGGAGAGTTTGAAGATAGAGGTGTAAAAAAAACATGAAATTTGTGGATGAAATCAGAACTTCTCTGTAGGATTGTGGGAGGTGCAAAGAGAAAAAAAAAGGTGAGAAGGAGGGAATGAAGGCAGGTACATTTGTATTGGCTTGTCAGTTTGCTTTCCTCTGGAGACATAAGGAGAGCAGAACAAAAACAGATGGATGACAAGTCAACAGGATGAAGCTAGACAACTGAAACACAGCAGACTGAAGTGAAAGTAGAACAAAGTGTGAAAGGTAGGTACAAATTAGTAGTCTGAAAAAAAAGAGGAGGGCAAAAATATTGTTTAAATTAAAATAAAATACAGGATCCGTGTATGAAAGTAAAGTGTGTATAAGGAAACCTTTTAAATCTTATTGTAAGTTGTGATGTTACCAATAAACTATTGCCCCATTTCTATGCTACCACAGCTTTCTTGTAAGAAATCCTAATTAAGGGTGTGCAAAATAATCGTCATGACGATGCATCGCGATTTTATTTTTTGTGATCTACTGCATTGACTCTTGAAGGCAAGAATCGATTATATAAAAAATGCAACTTCCAGTCCAGCGGATGTCGCTGCGGATGTGTTGACGCCTCGCTGCTTTGTGTCACAAGCATTTCCATCCATGGGATACTGAGTAGGGTGACCAAACGTCTGTGATATTCCCCGGGACATATCCGTGATTTCATCGCCTTTCCTGTTCCGGCGTCCCGGGTTTTTTAGAAAGTGAGGAAATGTCCTGATTTCACTGGGCACGACGCTCTTCCGACGGGTACTTAACTCGAGTCAGCGCCAGTGCGGGCAGCCCTGTTCTTAACCAGAGGCTCTGTTCAAAAACCTGGGCTGCATCCTCCAAGGACGCCGTCTACCTAGACTGGATCCTTCGAAGTCCTTAAAAAATAAGGAGGCCGGAAGAGTTCTGGCTGTAAATTCAAACAGGTCCTCCCTTCGGCGGGTTTTACCGCTGTATGCTCTTGTTGCTTAGCAACCGTGAAAGTTGACACACAAAGCAGGAAAAGAATGAATACCGAGGTTTTCAAAAACTGTTTGTTTATTTATTTATTTTTAAAAAGTTAAAGTGAACAAAGACTACACTCACAAGAATCCAGAGTGGAATAAAGGTTCCAACCACCGGGAGCAGGAACAAATAAAATCAAATGTAATGATAGAAAAACCTTAGTCAGTTAAATAACATGTTGCTGTCATTCTTGCACATCTCTTGATGTTGCTGCTATGATCAAATATCCATTACTGTCCATAGCTGCATATTGGTTATTAATTATCCGGTTTTATATTGTTGTAAACACTTTACAAAGTATTTTTCATTTTTTCTATTTTAACTCCCTTTTCCCTATTATGTGTTATTCTTATACATTTTCTAAGGTCCTCATTTGTGTGACCATTTTCAATATCTCCATTTGCTACTTGCTAAATTTGCCCATTGTGGGACAATAAAGGGATCCGTCTATTCTATTCTATAAAAGGGTAGAAATATAAGTAAATCTAAACAATGTATCTACAAAATATATCTGCAAAATCTCCAATATTCAACAACAAAAATACTTAGTTAAGCATATTGTGCAAACAACAATAAAAAAATTATACTCCTATCAGATTTATAGTTCCCACTCTGCAGATATATTAGAATCTGTCCTTAAATTCCAGCCAAACCCATTTACACAGTAACAGATTAAAACCTTTAGATAAACCAAACATTACCGCCACATATCTGACTCAATAACCATTAAAACAACTATTTTCATTCATTTCAGACGGAACTATTCACAGAGTTGCATTATATTAAACTGAACTTCCAATTTTCACCACTGTTGTGCGCCAAGTAACATTTCCTCTGATCACAGAGCAAATCCCGATGATGAGACATTAGTTCTTTCAATCAACCCCCCCCCCCCCC
>JAGKQL010000025.1:4762354-4847979 GCA_018398635.1 Cyprinodon brontotheroides
CAACCCCCCCCCCCCCCCGAAGGTGTCCTGGTTTTCCCAAATGAAAATATGGTCACCCTAATACTGAGACGAGTCATTCATAAACAAAATATGGAGGAGGCAGAAAATTAGCCCCGCGGCTCCATCAAAAATTAAATTGATATGACTCAACGCACGTCATTTACAAAAGGACCACTGAGGCCATGTAAACGGCACTGATTATCCTTATTTTGTTATTTTAAGTTTTATGAATCCTAAGATCTTTTTATCAGTGTGTCCACGCCAGTAACAGTAACATTTGTGTCCAGTATTTGTTTTCATGGCAACACCTCCAAAAGTCATTTAAATAAATACAGCTATGTATGAATTCAGTTGCTTTCAGTTATGTATCAATTGAAGACACTATCCAGATCATACCTAGCCAGTCAGCCACTAGTAATGGCTGTATCTTTTTCTTACAGTGTTCAGTGAAAATCTTGCGATGCATCGCAATATTTCAAGTATCGCAATGCATCGTGATAGCATCACATTGTGGCATGTGAATCATGATTCGAATTGAATCATGACTTAATACCCACCCCTAATCCTAATTCACTTCAACAAAAGAATACTACAAAATTTAGTTAAACAGCAGTTGACTAGGAAAGGGCAAATATCTCGGTGGAATTTGTAGGAAATATGTCTGCCTCAATAAATAATAGAAAACAAAATGAGCAAGGATGTACTGCATTCTTGGGTCGTTCAATTGTACGAGGAGATCGGAAAAATATGGTAAACAAGTTAGCATCATGCTTAGAATGTGGGTCAGATAACTGATGCTAATAGTAAAAGATTTAACGGATTCACATTTGGTTCCACAGGGGTCACTGTTTGGATCCAGGTTGTTTATTTATAATAGTGCAAAAGTTTTTTTACTGCTATGACTTGTAATGTTTACAGACACTTATTTTTTTTTTTGGTTGTAGAGAGTCATTAAACAATCCATTGCTGATATCAGGGGATAAACTAAATAAATTAAAATAAAAAGTTAAGCTGCTATTAATAAATGCACTGTACAATTCAAGGGAAACAAAATGGATATTTTCCTTTTTTTTTTTTTAACTAGGCAACTAAGTCCTTAATTTTGAAAAACAAATATTTTTTAAGAGAAATTGAAAGTATCAAACAATAATTAAAACAAGGCAGTGTTAACTGTTAGAATCTTATTCAAATTAATTGTATGATTAACATACAGTAGGGGGTAGGAGAATGAAATGTGTGATTTTTTTATGGTAAAAAGGTCCAAAGGCTAATTGAAAAGAGCTTTAATAACTGAAGGACAACAGCTACTCTGACACCCCCCCATCTCTGTTCTCACCCCTGTTTAATAAAACATCACCCTTCAACAATCAATATATAACCAACACACAGACACAATACAAACATTTTGGTATGCAATGCCTCGTGTCCACTTTACATTCTGCACCATCATCAGAGTAAAAACCTGAAGAGAAGTGTTAGAAATTGGTTTATAGATCATCACTAGATCTATATTCCTATCAGTTAATTTACTATCCCACAGTTTCAGATTTTCCTTTTCCAAGCTTTTGGCCTCTGATATAAAAAAACAACAACAATCTTTTCATTTTTGAAAACAAAAACAGTCATGGATTATCCTCAGATAAAATGTCTCCCATCCTACGGGTTTAGAGTGTTTCATGGACGAATTCACCAGGCCTCATTGCAGCAGGTATGCTTGGACTCGTCTCCCCACACAGGTGGAGGTCAGCAGGCAGATTGTGGCTCTACAAATACTCCAGGAGGTAGAAACGTATGTTTGAATTAAGATTTGTCTTAATTAACAACTGTAGAACAAAACGTTTTTTTTTCCTTCAAGGATTTGTAAAATCTAAGATGATTACATTTCAAAAGGAACATAGAAAACTAAAGCCAGAGCTTATTTCCATAAATCCAAAACAAATCTATTATTAACCGTGAAATTACTGTTTATTTATTAAATAAAAGCAAAGTCACAGAATATAACTTTTAGATACTGCTTGTTAATTTCAACACCGTTTGTTGAGTGCAGTGTTGAAATTAGCTTCTCATCAATGAAGATATCATTTTTTATTATCATAATTAACTATAGAACCGACTAAAAGGCTTTAGTTAGTAAAGACATTATCAGAATTAATTTAATCAAATAAAGAAGCAATTTAAGTATTAAAGTAAGCATTTTTACTTTCACAGATGATTTGTCTTTGATCTGTGATCAAAGGTTTAATGAGACATTCAAAAAACAATAAATTGTAAGATATAAATACATATTGTTAAACACATCCTTACAGCTGTGCCGATACTGTTTTGTTTTGACCTTTTGATTACTGTGTACTTTCCACAATCTGTTTCCTAAGCAAATTTCAGGAATATGAATTGCCATCTGGTAATGGTGCAACCTTTTTGCACCACGGACGGCTATATGTCATAAAATATTTTCACAGATTACAATCACAATACAATCAGTACAATCAAGTAAAATGATACCACTGGCATAAAATCAAATACAAACAGCATAAAATAAAAACAGATCATATTTCTTCTATCTAGGCGTAATCGGACAAAATGACACATGAGGTGTGCTCCTGATGTCCAGTCTGTTCCCAGAAGCTTTGTTTTTGGTCGCTGTAAATCAAGAGAAAACTCCGCTTCACAAAGATAGGATGAGTCTTTAACTGAATTAACCTGTGTCAAGAGGCACAGACTGATGTAATTGGGAGAGAATATCGCAATTTTTTATATTTTTCAAAATATAAAAATCACTCAGACTCTGATTGTTGAGATATATAGATATATATATATAGTTAGGGCATAGAGCTAGGAATCCTGAGGTTCTGAGTTCAAGCCCCACTCCCACAGACTGCCACTCTGGGTCTCTTAACCCCACACTGCTCCCCGTGGACCCCACAATGGCAGCCGACTGATCCCCAAGGGGATGGGTCAAAAGCAGAGGTAAGTTTCTCCAATGTGAGATCAATGAAGTTCAATTAATTAATGAATGGTAATAAATCCAAGTGTGTGAGTCAATTAAATCTGCTGGTCATAACAACAACCCCCCCATCTCTCTTACAAACTAACTGTTCCAGTCTGTTCTAGTTAAGTTTGAAAATGGATGGGTGTGTTCAATTTATGGCTGGGTTTGGATAGGTGTATATATTGGATTGCTGTATATGTTGGACTGTTCACATGTTAACTATGCGCCCTGGGTTGATTGCTCATTGGTTTGATTCAGGACAATTGTTGACTAAAAGTGGGGCCATCTTAAGTTCAGAAATCCAACAAGAATCTTTTTAGGTTGTCCTGGTGCTTCTGTTGAGGGGTTATATTCAACCTATTCAAAATATAACCTTCATACAAAGCTTTTACAAAACTCAAAATCTGATCAATATATAAAGGGAGTATCACACATATCGGATCCACGTTGTCCTGACACCCAAATGGGTCTCCTTAAGGTTTTGTTTGGAAGTCCAAAAATACTCCAGTTACTGCTACATGTAAATATTACTTGATTGGTCCTTCAGCTGTGCTAAGACCAAGAATAACCTGCTTTGTTCTCATGTCTCCCTTTATTGTTGGCGCTTTTGAGCCAGGATGTAACAATATACATTTTTTTCTGGAAACACAATAGCTGACCAACAAATATTTTGTACCATATTAATACATTTCATCTACAGCACTGTGAACATTCATAGGCAAAACAGTAGAGTGTCAGTACTTTAAACCACAGCACAGCCTTTAAACTAGATTCAAACTGCCATATATTTTTGTGTTCTAAGTAAAATGTAATATTCTTAACACAGAATGTATTCTAAAGCCTTTCTCAGCCCAATTTACACAATCCCCTCTAGAGATAACCCCAATTAATGCTCCTATAGACTCACCTACATAGACACAAGACATAAAAATAATGAGTGATAGAACTGAGGGCTAAAAGTCAAAAAAGGTGATAAAAACAGAGAAGATAAGGATGTAAGAGGACAGGGAGGTAGGCAGAGAGGAGACAAGGAGTTGTCAATATGAATTAAAGTAAGGCGGAAGGTCAGAACTCAGAGAAAACCTGATGATAGCACTACAGACCTGAACTCTAGCAGAACCGCCTCTACTGTATTGTAGGACTGTATCTAGATTTTGCTTCTTTTTTTTGCTTGTGTGAGCGTATTCATGTTTTTTCTTTGTCCGTCTTTGAATTTTTTTCCACATGATCTCGATCTGTAGCTCTGCATATCTCCATCACCCTACACCTCTCACTCTACACAGCAAATCAATTGGTTACATCATGTAAGTGATAAATCTACACCGACTACTTGGCAGGAATATACACTCTCCTACCCACAGAGAGTAGATATGTCTCCTGCCAAGTTCAGACGGTGAAACGTTCATTTTTAAAACATCAAGTTTTGTTTTTATTTTTTTTGGTCAAAAGTTTTTGAACAAATGTAAAGTAGCTAGGCACTCAACTTAATCCCCATATAATCTCTACAAAATCAATGGTTACAGATCTAAAAAATCTCTCTAGGTCTAAATCCAGGATATCTTTAACATTTTCCGAAGCAACTTTTTGCCATAGAAATGTGATGTAAAGCTGTCCTTACCTTGGAAAAATATCCCTGCACCCTGTATACGGTATTAACTGAGCTGTTCTGTGCTGTGACTGACCCACACCGAATCACTTTCTTTTGATATAAAGCCTTCCACAAAGACAAGGATTACAGCGCACACAGCACTGCTGTCTTTTTTTTTAGATGGGTGATGCTGCAAAGCTTCTGAAGGAGTCCAAGTCAGATTTGGGCTTTCTTTATTTTAGTCTGTAGCTCTTGTATCTCTTCTAACAATATATATTGTATTTAAACTGCATAAATGTCGTCCACTATTAGTAAAAAGAAAAAGATGTAAGAGATTCTGTAGTTTACTTTTTGTGAACAACTTACAAATAATTTTTCCCTAAAAATGTCATTAGCATTTGGATTGATCCTATTCCCTCAAGTCTGCTACCTCAGACGCCAGAATTAAGCTGAAACAAGTTGGAGTTTTATTGGCCCATCCTTATTTCCACCCTTAATATAGAGTTAAATTAATATAACAAAAGTTGCTTAAAAAGCAAGGGAACATAGCAGCAGGTGTCAGGCTATATTGTTGGCATCCCTCTCTGGTTTCCTATTCACCAGGTGTACAGTCATCACCCGGAAGCCACCCTTAATGATATTTAATTTCTTTTGATCCCAGAGTATCTCAGGGTCCTGGAAACAAAAATTTCTTCTGATCAGCCTCCTCAGAACAATATTTGGTGCTTTTAGGTTTCTGTGTCTTGATTGTATGGGTTCTTAAGAGGAATTGCTTTGAAGACAGTGCGGTCCAAGATGATTATGAAAGCTCTCCAAGCTGCTTCAGTGAGGCAGTTTTCTTTGTGTCTTAGTATAAGATATTCAATGAAACCATTAGGCCAGTCTTTTTCAGATAGGACCAGAGCAAACTGCTATGTTGCCAGGATATTGTGATAATTTCTTTATAAAACCTTAAGGCCTGATCGATAATGGCAAAAAAGAGGTCTTAAATTTCAAATAAAACTTTTCTCAGTATTTTTAACAAGTGTTAATGTTGTGCATGATCCAGGAAGATTGATGGGCAAATGTTAAGACCTGAAAACAGATTTGGTTACACATTTCATTAAAAAAGCAAACTGTGTGTTCTACTGGCAGCTTGAAAGTGGCTTAAAAGAAAGCTGGGTTTAAAGCTAGAGGTAGCGCTGATAATTATACAAAAAAACTAAATTAC
Source organism: Cyprinodon brontotheroides (assembly GCA_018398635.1). Taxonomy (NCBI): domain Eukaryota; kingdom Metazoa; phylum Chordata; class Actinopteri; order Cyprinodontiformes; family Cyprinodontidae; genus Cyprinodon; species Cyprinodon brontotheroides. The sequence continues at coordinate 4,768,142 of JAGKQL010000025.1, forward strand.
AAATAATATTAATAATAGATCTATAGATTCATTGGCATGAAGCACAGTTCTGTTTTATTAAATGTGTGTGTGTGGGGGGGGGATCCCTGTTGCGACGACAGGTGCACTCCCCTCCCCACAACAAATGTCTCAGGTTCTTTCGATATTCTAGATATTCATATTCATGCACAATATGAGAGTTTAGTCTAGTCTAGTCCCACCCATCAATCAATCAATCCATCCATCCATCTTCTCCCATTTTTTCAGAGTCTCTGGCAGTCTATGGGCAAAACTCGGGGTACACCCTGGACAGGTCGCCAGTCTCTTGCAGGCAACACAGAGATACACAACCATACACACACACTCATACCTAAGGACAATTTAAAGATGCAAATTAATTTAAGAGTTTTGGTTTTGGACTGTGGGATGAAGCTGGAGACACACAAACCTCCTGAAGATCAGGCACTTAGTACCACATCCCCTCTTTGGTTCTGATACCCATATCTAATCAATTGATTTAGCAACAAGTCTTACTGGACAGCTTTTTACTTTGCTTATTGGGATTCTGATCATGTCAGAACCTACACTGGTCATCTGGATAAGCTTACTGGTATTACTACTAACTAGTAGTAAAGCAGTTAATGCTATTTTTTGCCCCGATAATGCCGATATTCGCTACCTGGCTGCTGCAGATCGGGCCGATACCCATGCCATAATAATGTAAAATAATTGCCATCATGGCTTTTGTCAAGCTGCTAAGCCTCACTTTTGTGAAGCAGGAAAAATCTAATACAAAGTGAATCCAGTAGAACTTCTTTATTGCCTACCAGGAGTTGGGTGACAATAGTTGAATAAACTTATGGCTCTCAAAATGTATCGGTGCCTTATTTTTTGGTACTCGCCGATACTGATACCACCATTTTAGGCCAGTATCGGGCCCCGTCCGATACTTGTATCGGTGCAACAGTACTAATTAGTGGTAAAAAAAACAAAAAAAAACAAAAAGATGTTAGAGGCTAATTGAAGTTCTCTCCATGTGAACTTGAGTTCAGAGTCCTCTGGCTTCCTCTCAATTTAAAAAACCTATATGTGGGTCCAGGTGGAGATTTCACATTCCCCAAGGCTGTGACTGGGATAGCAGGTGCCAGTCCTGGACATCTGTTAGATCTGTGATGGACTGTCTTTTTAGAACTTTGGTACTTGTACAAGTTACTGGGGACATGTTGGCATCCAGGTATTATTTTAGACTAAAAACATTTATTAAAAAAGAAAAACATTCAGATGACTATGATTCAGACTCATCTGTGGTATTAAAATGCATGTAAGTAGTAACATAAGCCTCATATTAGTGTGTTACCATTTAAAACATTCCTGCTCCAGCTGAGCCTGTCCAAAGCATTGCTGTTTGACCCCTACTCTCTACTTCTATTATTGTTAATAGCTTCCCAGATAAAGGTGAAGTGTTTCAGGGCTAGGTGAGAAACAACACAAAAAATCCAGCTATTATGTAGAAACCCTCACTCTAAAGGTTAAACTGTCTGTTTGTTCAAGCAAGACAGTACTTCAACTAATGGCTACAACTTTGCTACTGTAATACAAAGGCTACCAGAAGGTGAATCTGAACAAGCTCTGTGATTTACTAATGACAACAACAAACATTTTGCTCACCGACTTTGTCTTACCTGCCGTTTTTCATTTAAAAACATGAGGGACTGAAATAAAATGAATTGGGTATATGCAGAAATTAAAACATTTCTCCACTTTAATGGTTGGTTTTCTTGGTTGGTCCTTGGCTGGTCCCCTGAGATTCCTTTTTTAAACATCAATCTTTGTACTAAAATATTTTGTCAGGATTTGTGGATCTAAAGAGAAGCGTCATCACCTGGTCAGACCCTGTAGTTCAATGAAAGAGTGGAGTCAGAGAAAAAAATATAAGCATGTCCAGGAGAAGGAGGGGGTCACTCCAGTGGCTAGAAGTTGGCTGCCATTTGGCTGGCGTTTGACTGGGAAGGGTCACTTTAAATGGCTGCTACTGTATATAGCTGAATTTTTCTTCCCAGCAAACAAGTCTGAAAAAATAGAACATAAATGAAGCTCTCTATAAACAATGTATTCAACAAAAAATATAGGTGGAAAATAAGCAGAATCCTCCCCCCAAAGCTCCATCTTACTTTATTTTGGGTCAAGCAAGCACCAAAGCTGGATGTCCCATAATGACACTTTTCATTGTGCACTGGGCTGCAGCTATCACTTATTTTTCACCCGTTTCTTTCTATTAGTTGACTAATTAAATAGAAACTTTTGACCCCTTAATATTTTAAAATAAAAAAAATATTTATTTAAACATTGAAAAATATTTATTGCAAACATTAAATGAATTGCAACAACATTGCAAAAACAGAATTGTAGTTTAATTAGAAAGGTTTTTTTTTTTTTACCTGATTCATTTACTGAGTATTTTTTCTATTAATAGATCAATAATTGTTTAGCTTAACAGAATAATTTTTGTTACAAAATTTAGACCAAGCAAAGCTGTATAATGCCACTTGAAGAGAGTCCTGGATGAAACATGTTTATTGACAAAGATCTTTCATCATAAATTGAACATGTAAATATTTGTTGTGTGGTTTTGTCTTAATTAATGCTCATGGAAATTAGCTTGTTTTAGAGTGTATACTCCTGTTAATGATTCGTTCCAGTAGTAAGTTAGTTGACAATTACTTTAATAGTTGATTAATTAGATGAATTGTTTCAGCTTCTGTTATTTATATCTAAACTACATTAAATAGCATTTACTATTCTGACTGTATGATTATTAATTAGTTTAATTTGCTTTAACTTATTTTAGTCACAATCTGATTTTGTGTGACCAAAATATAATTAATATTTGTCATGAGAGCCATTATGATACAACCTTTAAATAAACTCACAGCATTACAAATATATATAGAAACTTAATGACATCAAATGCAAGATTTGACATTTGGTTCTTTAAAAGACTTTTACCTTAAAGGCACACTATGCAACATTTTTTCAGTTAATGTGTTCCAAAACGTTTTTGGATGATTAAATGAGTCATTTCAGGTTGAACAAAGGTATTCTTAGGCGCCCTGGTGGTCTGTGGAAATACCGCGCACTTGCAATTGCAGGAGCACCGACCGCACCCACAGGCTCAGAAGTCCAGCGAGAGTCGAGAGTCTTGCTTTACGGCGAGAATTGCTACACCCCCCAGTTAAAAAGCATGCTCGTTGCTAGCACAGTGGCGATCTTTGTGCAGTTATGCTACGTTCACATCCGGATCTTTCAGCAAAATCGCGGCGTCTGCTGCTTCATTTTGCTGCTTGTACCAGTTAGTTCTGGCAGCTGGGCAGAAGCAGCCTTGCTGCTCTGCTTCGGCTGCCAGGTGCAAAAAAGGTGTGTGTCTGAGATGCTTGGCGTTGAGGCGGAGCTACCCTATCCTTTTCTCTGCCTTGCAGCTATATTTGCTGTGATCAGTGGGAATAAAGTAGTTTTAATATGTGTTTAAGTGAGAAAAATACACCTGAAAACGTAATCCAGTGCCGTCAGTTCATTCAGATTATTATCCTGCCTTCAATATTTTTTTCTGTCGGAGCCGCTCAGACCCCCACATACCAGCGGTGCGCCGATAGTAGGAATCCATTCAACAGCAGCCTCTGGCGGGGTAAGCCTCCTCGCGGTTCACACGCGTGCAGCTGTGGTAGGTGTTTTCATCTAAATAATCCAAACTACATATTCTGCCGGCAGATTTCTGCATTTTTAAGTTAATATAGGCGTCAATAAACTGTTTAAGAGGAGTGATCATAGCCTCTGATCATCAGCGCTGTGTCTCTCTCCCTGCGTCAGATGATTAAAATGCGCGCACTGCTTCAGCTGCTCAGGCAGCTTGCGCCTGCTGCTCAAAGCAGCGCCCCGGGACCTTTTGCTTGCGCGCTTGGCGGCGCGTCAACCATTGACTTTGCATGTAAACGGCAGCTGCTTCTAGCGCTTTCCAGCTGCGTCGGTATGAGAACGCAGCATCAAAACAACAGCGCCTGGCAGCCCGGAGAAACCAGGAGAACAGCTGTGCATATTTGCGACAGTGCACTTTTACTTTACTACGCCCTCTGGGGAGGAGCCTCGCTGGAAAATCAACACCGGGTTGCATAGTATACCTTTAAACAAGACAATCTCTTTGATTTCTTTGATTCAAACACTATCCATATAAAAACAGTACAACTACATTTAATAATGGGGAATAAAGAACACTACAATACATTTAGGGACATTCACCATTTCTTCCAATAACCAGAGGTGTATATGATGCTACTTTTTGGGGGCTTAATTAAAAAAACAATTATTTCATTTTATTTAGAAAATTTTTTATAAAAATATGCATGATTCTGATCACAGTGTTTAAAGTGGGCACATTATTTTTGAAAAAAAAAAACAGCAGAATGGCAGAAGTTCTGCGAAGGACTATTGAAAAGGTCAAAGTATAATTTCGCACTTTGGCAATAAATATTTCTACAGGTTGATGAAAAGAGAATATTTTATCAGATACAATGCAAAACTTCTTTAACTGACCAAACTCAGTTCTGAAGTCACATCTCCCTTATAATGTAATGACATAAATCCAGGGCCGTGTATGAAGAACAAGCTGAGATAAAAGACCATCCACTCTAAAAAGCAGCTCTCCTCCTGTCACTTGACCCTGAAGCTTGAGGGAGCTTCCTGGAAAAAACTGGGATTTTTTTTTTTATTGATGGCAGTGATTGATCACAGCCTCAAGGGAGCTATGGCAAGAGACTTATTTCTAATCCAAAGTTCCCACAGTGGTAAAGTTCACACACTCACACAATACTAAATCTCAAAGCTCATTCTTAAAAAAAATTCTTCCTGTAGCAAAAAAAAGTGCAGAATTTACTCAAATCTACCCTTTTGCTGACTCCCTTAATTAGTTTTTTGTGTTCTCTGGTTCTCACACAGTGCCTCACACCATCACACCCTTCTAAGTGTTCTATTTCCCTGTTTTCCTCTAAAGTAAAAAATCGTGTCTTATCTTTCTTTCTTTCTTAACACATTCTTGGTTATTCCTCTTTGCAAAGAGCTACTCCGTCTCAGTCTGATCTGCACCATATCCCTACTCCAGTCCCTCCTTCACGCCAAATTAATAGATGTGTGTGGGCTCAAACAATAAATTAATCCCAAAGTGTGCGGGTTGATGGAAGGCTGCAAATACTGCCTGTAAAAAAAAAAGCCTTAAGGGGTAGAGAAGCAGGAACCTGACAGCTCAATCAATTTAAATCACAAGAATGCAACTAATGTTAAATCCCATCAGTGTGAATTTTCCTGAAAACAGCTTTTTAAACCATATTAAGTACAAAAGGTTATCTTTTATTTAACATTATTTACAATAAAAAAAAACATCTTCAAGATATGGGGCCTCAGAGTATGCAGAAACTCTCCCACACACGGACCAAGCAAAGGAACTGTAGATTTATTTAGCCTGGGGTAATAAATAAACCTCTCAAGCTTCTTCTCTAGATACCAGAAACTGTATATCTGTGGCTGCCTGACAGAGGATCAAACTGTGGCCCATTAAGTATAAGTTTAGCCACTGGTGTCTGGTGTGTGTGTGCGTTTCATCTGTGTGTGAAAGACAAAGGAGACGGGGGGGAACTTCAGAGAAACAAGCCGATACAGTGGCACTGAAACAGAGAGCTCATGGTTCAGCCCACAGCCAACGGCAGTCTAAATGGCTCCTTAGGGAATCACTAAAGCGGAAAAATCGATTTCAACAATGGATGGCTTAAAGATTAAAAAAAGAGAGCCCATGGTGTCCTCTCCTCTTTCTAACTTCAATCGTGTCACACTAACTGATTTGCCTGACTTATTAGCAGATTCTTTGGCTAAGAGGACAGTAATGAGTGCGACACTGTCGGGGCTTTAATGACTGCCTCCGCAGGCGATGCTGCACACTGCCTGGACCATAATGATGCAGGCAGGGTTGGACTGTTCCTTGAAGTCTTCCACAGAGAATCAGGCATAAGCCCAGCTACGTTTTATTTGTTTGTCCTGTGCCCAGTAGCCAAAGGAATTCACTGGGGTCGCATCAACATTTGACTTTCCGGCTAGATGAGGAGCAGCCGCCTCTTTCTAATGATACCATCTGGTTTCTTGATGGAATGAATTAAAATGCACCGTTTGTGTTAAACTATCATATCATCAGGGAAGCCCTACGTCCTTCAGGGCTGAGATGTCAGGGAGCTTTACAGTACCTTGGTTTGTTTCATCCATCTGTCAGGAAAAAAAAAAATGTCTTATCAATTTCCCTCCAAACATTAAAAGGTTAGTGTTGTTCTGCCTTTCATGCAGATTATGCAGCCAGTTTGGATTGCATCTAATTCAAACCAACCACCTATAGGATCGACTAAAGAAACAGCTCCAGGATGTTGGAGTAAATTCTTTGGAGGAAAAAAAATTTAGGCTATATGATATAATTCACTGCAATGAGAATTAGATAATTCAAAAATGATAAATACATGGACATTTCTATTCATAGTTTTCACTATTTCATGTCCCCGGTCGGTATCGGCCTTAAAACTGAATATCGGACATCGGCCACCCCACCGATATTTAACCGATATTTGATCAGCTTCTGAGTTTCTAAAGTCTAAAAAAAATAAATAAATACTACTTCTTCTCAAAAAACTTCTTTTTTACAGACTTAAAACTACCTACTAAAGACGAGGGAAAAATATTGATACATTAAAAATATCACAATATCTTCATATGCTGATATATTGCCATTTAAAAAACACCATATCAATCTCTTTTACTAATGAAATATTGCTATATATTCATCGTTGTGCTTTCTGAAATCCACCAGAAAATTCACAAAATTTTGCCATATTTTAATATGTTGATATATTGACGCGGTATCGATCTATTTTACTAAAAATCTCACAAGAATTTGCAAAATAGTATCACGAGAGTTTGTAACAGAGCGATGAAATTTCACCAGATTTTGAAAGTAAAATAGATCCACATACAGCGTTTTTAAAAATCAATTTGATATCAGCATATGAAAATATATTTGAGTATATTATTTTTCAAAGTGTCAGAGAATGGATAACAAAACTGCTATTTTCAATGACTACTTATTTTTGTCCAGCTTTAACATGCTCGGTATCAATATCGGTTATCGACTACATGAGTTTTAAAATATCGGCATATCGGATATCGGCCAAAATCCCAATATCGTGCATCCCTACTTTGCATTATGTGCCTTACAGCTAAATGATATTTTCCCTATTGTGTTTTATAACCATGTAATCGGTCATCAAGTCAAGTAAAGATTTTTTACAATAGGTTAGGGGAGATCATTAGAATCCTAAAATGTCATTTTTATAACACGTTGGGGGAGTACTGGCCTAGTAGTTAGAGTAGTGCGCTTGTGCTCTAAAAAGGTTGCAAGTACCTGGTTCGATGCCCACAGCCTGCACCCTGGGTCCCTGAGCAAGACCCTTAACTCCACACTGCTCACACTTTAGCCATTACATGACGGTGATGGGATGTAACATATTTGTAATAGTATTATATCAACATTTAACTATAAATGAATATAATAATGTTAATCAAATGCAGCTGTAAGAAGAGTAGAAAATTGTTTTCTTTTTTATTTCCTCTTTGGTGATATGATTTGTTTTTGAGTTAATAATAGAATCAATTCAGGATTGGAAAATGTTGATACTGAGTAATATCAGTATCATTAGGATTCATTAAAACTCAGTAGTCTTAGAGAAGCATCTATATATAGAGTAATATACAGTATATGTTGAAACTGTTATTGCCTGTGCTGTTTGTTCCATTTTGGCCTGTTTAATGTATTGTTTCTAGCTTTTTGCAATTGTCTGTTGCAGTTTTTCTCTTAATATAATTTTCTTGTGTGTGGCTTGTCTTGTTTGTAAACATGAATCTGCCCTGGAACTAAGGATAAATATTAGCCTCAATGGCTAGCTGTGGCATATTTACATGTGGACTTTTGAACTCATCTAGATTCATTTTTACTAGCCTATGTCAAAAAAAAAAAAATATTAGTATTTAGATAAGGTCAAACTTCAAACACCAACAGTATTTTTTATCACGCTGGCATGATTTGTCTTAATAATTGTCTTAATCATCTTATGATTTCACACACTGAAACATTCATAGGTTGATATTTTGCTCTTGTTTCCATGGAGATAAATTGGCCCAGGCTAAAGTAAACATGTTTACCTTATTTTAAAGGTCATATGATTCTTTATGAAGCATATTTCAGGGCATCTTAATTTCTTCACTATATAATATCTAATGTGTCAGTTTGGTTTGATTTCTGTCAGAAATATACTGTTTAGGGTTTCAGGTCAGAGCAAAATAACTTAAACTGATATCAGTCTGACATTTGGATTTTAGAAAAGTGGTCAAAACTTATGGTATATATCATCAAAATGAGCATTAGAACCCATCAGGAGTGTGCATCTTTGAGCAGCTTTGGACTTTACCCATGCATAAAGTCAACCCCAGCCAATTATGAAATTATTTCTGCTTGGTCAAGCAATTTGGATTTTAATCTCACGGGTGTTATCGATAAATCCTTTTTATGAAGCATGGAGCAAGTCAGCCAGAGGAATGCAAATCTGTTTTTTTCCCCCCCATTGTAAAAAGGTTGGGAGGCACCATGCCACACTGGAAAGGGGATAACAATATTTAGATTACTAGAACATTATAAATATATAATCAAATGAGAAAAAGTGTCACAATGTCATCAGTTAATTTTCTGTCTCATGCTCTCTTCTTCCTCTCTGCCCCCACAGGTCTGATCTGGGAGTGCCTTGGAGATTGCTTAAGACGCCTCCACTTAGGATGAAAGAACAATTAGTGTCAAAGAGCATCGCTTTGCATTTTCTGACACTCCATGGGGACCTTTATCACTCAAATCAGTTCCAGTGCCTGCAGGAAAGCGAGGAAATATATAAGAAAAAAAGGAGCAACTTTTAATGCATAACAGAGGTTCTAAGTTTGGGATTACTGGAGCCATTTGAGCCTGTTTCCTCTAATAAATGCAGACTTGATTGATGTGGACGTCTGATAATATACTCTAGATGCTTTTCCATCCCTTCATAAAATCCACTTTTACAAACAACTGGTACTTATGGAACAAATGCCATAAAAATACTGTTGTGTTTGGAGGTATGAAAGAATGGAATAATCTTTCAAAACATATCCTGCTTGCTAATAATGTCAATAAATTCAAATTATATGTAAAACAGCATTTATTAAAAATAATATAACTAAATGTTTATATCTATATATTTGGTCTGTAAATATGTATGTGTATATATATATATATATATATATATATATATATATATATATATATATATATATATATATGTGTAGGTATCTACACATATATCTTCAGATTCACCAGACATAAAGGGGCGACTGGAGAGGACGCTTCTCATTCACCAACAGTGAAACTGATAAGTGAACTTAGATGCTAACGCTGTTAGCACATATGCTAGCGCTAGTTAGACTTATGCTAAAGGCTCTTTTAAACTTCCCTTCTCGGTGACCTTTCTTGCAATAACCTCCAAACACAACATGAAACATGGTTACAGGTGTAAGAGTAGAATATGTGTTTTATATTTGTCATATATCACGCCCGCATAAGGGTACATAAGTACGTCAATATGTGTATATATTGTATATGTATTTGTGTATTTTCTTTTTCTTTCAAATATTGGTTGTATTCTTGGTTTTGTTTTTAATGTATATATTTTTTTCAGGACCCCCAGGAAGAATAGCTGCAGCATAGCTGTAGCTAATGGGGATCCTTTCAATAAAACAAAAACTAAACTTCTTCACTTTATATTTTATCATTTTCTACAGGTTTCAATATAAATGTTTATTCTGTGTGTTTTTAATCTCTTACTTTTTAAGGACTTAAGACTTTTTGTGTTCGATATATGTGAATTCTGATCCATGTGACTGGACAAAAACTTAATAATGGGTGTATAAAGGCATTAAAGATTCTTAACTCTTCTTGATTATTGATTCACACAGTAAAGCATGAGGGAAAATGAACTTGAAGGGCACTCGCCGTAAACGACTTGGGTAATATCACCAAAACTGCCTTCATTCTGTATAATATAGGTAAATAACAGAGCGGGTGGTCGATACCACTAGAAGGACGGAACAGAAGTAACTGCACTGACTCTAATGGGGCCATTAACTATTGATGACGTGTATCGATTTAACTGGGTAACTAAAAGTTCTAAAACAGAGTCTCAAGAGTATTCTGGAGGACAAGGATCTCAACAACTAGCACAGGCTATGGTCATCATTAGTGCCATTATCCTAGACACATTACAGGTTGCCTTGTTTAGTGCTCATTTCTCTATTTCAAAACCTTTTATTTGCTCCTTTTTCAGGGAGCAGTTAGTAGATGAGATCGCCTGGGGACGATCTTCTCTTTAATCAGTTCAATTCTCATGAAAAAAAAAACATAAATCACATAAAATAGGTTTTAACAGCTTTAAGTATAGCCTTGAGTAGTTCTTGTATGGTGAAAGGCAGCTGGAGAACCTTGCTAAGCTCAGAGGAAAGAAAAAAGATGAGCGTGAGGCTGCTTGGTAGTGCTGTTGCCAGTCGCTGTGACATATTGTCACACATACCATCAGCTGGAATCCCAAAGGTTTAGTGCACAAATAATTGCTAAAACTGTCTTTCCTCCATTTTCTATAATGAGGTCTACCAATAAGGGAGTGCATCTATACTTGGTGTGTTTTTTTCTCTTAAATATTTAAGGGAAAATTGGATACTTGAATATAATTCATATTTTATTGCTCATGCAGTGTTCTAGCATAAATAGAATGACCAAATGGGACTCCAGTGCGCCCATTTACTTGACACGCCTGTTTTTCTTGCTCGTCTTGCTTAGTTACTTGGAAAATCAAATTCCCTTTGCTCTGCAATCTCTGTCACTGCTACCTTCGCTGCTGACCTGATGTGTATCGGGGGAGGCCACGTGTTTACTCTAGTGCAGAAGATTCAGCATGTGCTGAGACCTGCAGTCCTAAACAGATCCCACTGCTCCTTGGTGGTGAGTTTACATTTCCTTTCTAACAGCAAGGTCATGATCCCTCTGCAGACCTCTTCGTGATTCTGTTGCTTGTTGGAAAAAAATAAAAGCAGGACAACGGGGCTGACATATAAACCTACATCAGCAGGAACATTTCCTATTTCTTTTTTGTTTTTAAACGTGGTTAGGTATATCTAAATTTGGTAGAAATGACCCTCTGCACCTAAATCTCTATGAAAAAAAATTGAGTAAGAATGAAAATAAATGATTTTACCCAGTGTGCGAAATACCTGTCAATATTTGGGGTGGTCCCCATCTCCCGATTGTTGCGCAATACCGATCTAAATTTTCTCAATATGCAGTAGGCCTATAACATTTCAAAGTCAAAGTCAGCTTTAATGTCAATTCTTCAGATTTCCACCAGACATACAAGGACTGGGAGGACGTTTTTTATTCACCAACAGTGAAACTGATAAAGTGCACGTATGCTAACGGGCTAGTTAGCTTTCGTCATTGCCCCGTACCGACCGGCACATTCAATCAGCTCATTGCTCGTAGAAACAGAATAACTTCGTGCGGCAATATTTTTCTTACTTTTTTTATTCTTTTGCATTTTTTAGAGGCATGTACTGTTTCTTTTTTGTATATCTTGTATTTTCAGGTCAATATTGCATTTTCTAAAAATAAAACCAGAAAAATACATAAAAGTTCCATCGCCTAGGTGATAGTTACTTTGACTGCTCTGAGCATGCCGCAAATATACGCCACACAGCGTATATATCCAAATTTCCGTTTTAAAATATTTGATTTACCTCTGTACTTAACCATGCACTCCAGCAGTACGGATCCCACAATGGATTAATTTGCTATCTTTCGTGACCTGCAGTTTTTCATTGATAAGGCAAACATTTCCCGAAAAATTTGGATTTTTATTCCAGAAAATGACGTGACGTAAAGACGTCATACAATGGATTGAATTTAAAAAGCATCCATTTCTTCCAGAAAAGTCTTCAATATTGTCTTTACGATGTAGTTTAGTATTCTTTAATTATTTAAGGATATAAATAAAAGTTTTTTCAGTACCGTAATTACATTGTTTTTTGGCGGCCCGGAAGTTATTCTGTTCGCGCAGGCGCGAAATGAGCTGATGGTACGGATCGTCCGGATGGTACGGATCGGGTAAAGACAAGCGCCGTATGCTAGCGGCTAGTTAGATTCCTATGCTAGCGTCTTTTTAAACTTCCCTTCGGTGACTTTTCTTGTAATAAACCTCCAAACACAACAAGAAACATTGTACCTATATGTACATAAACTAAATACACACCCCTTCACATCAAATTACATGCTGTACTGGCCAAAACCACAGCACAGAGAGAACAGATGTAGCTATGCAGTGTTTACTCGTTAAAAAGGAAGACACCAACTGCTCAACTTCCAGTGCTTTCAAAATAAGACTACATCAAATATTATACATAAGAAAGCTATGATAGTATATAACTTAGAAACAATACCAAATATGAGCAATGGCTTCCTTAGGAGACAGAACATTTTACACAATTTAAAGGAATAGTACACCCAAACATGATTAGCCTTCATTTTCTACTCACCCCCATGCTGAACAAAAACTCTGGAGTACTTTTTTTTTGATATCTCTACCAAATGCATCTGAGATCACGGGAGGTTTTCTTTGCTGTCTGCTGACATTCAAATAATGGAGGTCTGGTGCCCGAGGCAGAAAAGGTCCATAAAAGTCCACAAAAACGTGTCAATATTCCTCCATACTGCTGGGTCCAATGTATTCCAAGTGTCCTGGAGTGGGTAGCATCCAGAATTTACTCTCAAACGAAAAAAGAGTCATTTAGAATGTTTTTTAGAGCATAAACAGTAGTGTATAGGATTTCCTAAAATCGCGGCGCATGCTGGGATTTCACGAGGTCTATGAGGAACCGCTGGCAGACCAAACCAGATGCAGCATTGCACAGCTGCTCGGCAAATAACTCATGCTCTTCCTCAACACTGAAAAGTCCCTCAGACATTTTTTTTTTTTTTTTTTTCGTTGTTTTCTTTTCTTTTGCCACAGAAGTAAAACAGCACATTTCTTCTTCTACGCCTTGCATTTGGCAATCGGGCCCGGAGCAGACGGCTGAATGCGCGCTTTTCATCTTGTTTGGGGTCTGCCCGTGGTTTCCGGCCTGTAAGTGAATTGAGCTTTTGCACAGGAAATCCCTATACACACACTACTGTTTATGCCCTCAAAAAACATTCCTAAATATTGACTTAAGTTTCAAGTAAAATTATGGACGGCTTCCCCTCTCGACACTTGGAATACATTGACGAGCAGTATGGAGGAGGAATATTGACACGTGTTTTGTGGACTTTATGGACCTTCTGCCTCGACGGGCACTATAGACTTCCATTATTTGAATTTTCAGCAGGCAAAGTACATTAAGCCCAGATTCCAGATGCACGAGATATCAAAAGTACTCCGTGAGTGTTGTTCAGCATGGGTGAGTAGGAAATGAAGGCTAATCATGTTTTGGAAGTGTACGCATTCCTTTTAAGACCCTTTAAATTTAGCTCTGAGGCTTTCCGGGGTCTCATGGGTTAATCAGGCTTCCAGCCCCCCCCCCATATTTCGCACGCTGATTTTAGCTGTAAAAGTAATACATCAACCTGCATAAAGAGGTCTTTATAGCCGTTCTATAGTGAGATCCTAAAACTTGAAATTACATTCTTATCATTTCCAGCTGCAGCTGTGGAGATAGCTGCAAGCTAAAGGATGAATTCCTTAATTTGGGAGAATGATGAAATGTTTCAGAGTACTGCCTGCTGGCCTGTGAGAATGCTGCTGATGCTGACCACCCTCAGAGCAATAATGTGGCAAGATGTTTGAGCATATGAGCATAAACTAAATTACCAGTAACAGGAATCTTAAATCACTCCTGCCAGTAAAAATCCCTCGAGGGACGCTGTTTGCTTGGCTGACAAGCAATGGGATAATCCTTCTATATTATATATGAGGCTATAAAACTTTGATGCCTTTTTATTTTTTTCTCAGGAGGATTATGCACCATGTTTCTGAGTGTGTCCTCAGCTTTGCAATGTTCATTTTTTTTTCCTATTGATTCATGAAGGAGCCTGTAGGCTGTTCCTTTTGATGTAAGCGTCTTTGCAGGGGGCCATCCGATTCTGTCTCCAAGTTGTCGTGTGCACAGAGATAATGCAGGGCTAACACTGGCGACGCCGCTCGTCTTGAATTTCATTTGCTGTGTTGAAAGTTGATAGCCTGATTCCTCCCGCTGCTTCACCAATACAGCTAAACAAAGGCAGTCATGCTTCTATAGATTGAGGCACTATAGAGCAATATACTGTGACTGAGTCATTGAACAGTGAGTAAAGAATGGCCTCTTTCACAGCTCGATGCTTGTGATGGTTCATAAAAAGGAGCATTGTGACAGAATGAAGGAGATGGATAATCAGTTATAAATTATTTTACCAGATCTATGGCATAAATATATAGAAAAAATATAAAATAAACCCTCCCTACACATTGCAGTAATTGCATCCTGCTGTTTGTATGCCCGGTCAGCTGAAAATCTACAACATGGTCAGAAATTATTCTAATCATCATCATCAGTAAAAAGCTGCACCGTAATGCATGAAATCAATATTACAAGTGACTTTTCTAAAATATTTAAAAAATTAAAAAAACAACTCTGCCATTGCCTTGATGGGATGTTTATAGACAACACTTATTTAAAGACACAAGACAGACCAAGTGCTAACTTAGTTTGAGATGTGTTCAAAGTTTTTCAGATTAACCCATGAGACCCCCTGAAAGCCTGAAAAGCAAAATTTAAAGGGGATCTTAAATTGTGTCAAAAATATTTTTTGTCACTAATGGTCACTAAAATGTTTTAAGCTCAACATGTCCAGTATTTGAAATTCAAAACCTTTTATTCAAAAATATTTTCTGTTTTTTGCCAAGTGGAGCCAGCCAATCCTGTTCACGCAGATGCAAATTAGCCATGTGCTTTTGTGCAGTTAGGTTAGATGAGCTGTATTGATCTCTCACAGGGGAGAAATTCACTGGTCACATATTGGCATAGTAATTGAAGAAGGTGCAAAACAAGGAGGAAAATGTGCATTAGGTATTAGTGCTGTCAAAATTATCGCGTTATTATCGCGTTAACGCGAGGCCATTTTAATGGCGATAATTTTTTTAACGTGAGATTAACGCTATGTGGTTTTATGGTACAATTTTCCAAGTACATCCCGCTGCAGCCTGCGGGAAGGCGGGGCTATTTTCCCCCAGTGTATGCATTTCTCATAGGCTTCCAGAGCGGAGCTCCTCAAGGGAAAAAGACGCTCATACACTGGGTGACGCTAGTGCCTTTTCTTTAAGCCCCACCACCAACAAACAAGTTGAGTGTCTGGTAACTAGTAGCAACCTGAAATACGCTGAGAAAACAGATTACTGAGGTGAAATGGAATCTGCTACGGCACTCTTGCTGTCTGTGTACGCCACAGGTCGGTATCGTGTGTGTGTGTGTGTGTGTGTGTGGGTGTGTGTGGTGTGTGTGGGTGGGTGGGTGTGTGTGTGTTCTCATTTTTGTTAAGAGGCTGAAAAGTAACTTTCTAGAGCATAGACTACCTCCATCTAGTGATGTCGGTCTATTGATTTTGATGTATTGATTGAAAATTGTTCATTATTACCTTGGTTAATTAACATCTAATGTTAACTGTACTACATTTTTTGCTACATGCCTCCCCATCTTCTTGCCATATGTTTCTATGGCATAAATCAGTATATGTGACCTGTTTTCATTTTAAAAAAAGAACATTGGCACAAGCCTATACTGTATGTATTTTTTTGTATGTCTCATCGAGAGTATTTAAATGATTTTCAATCAGGGAAAAAATGTGCGATTAAAATGCGATTAATCGCCAGTTAACTCAGGCATTGATGCGATTAATCGCGATTAAAAAATTTAATCGATTGACAGCACTAATATATATATATATATATATATATATATATATATATATATATATATATATATATATATATATATATATATATATATATATATATATATATATGATCTGAAAAGGAATTTCAGATTAATACAGATTTTTACCATTAATATGCTGTACCAAGATTTCCTCTAGGGGAACAGTTTTAGTTTCACCTGGTTTCATTCTGTACAGCATCTTCTTTAAGGAACCTTTCTCTATCTGATTATTAATCAATTAATTGAAAATATAAATCAATACATTATTTTATCAGCAAGATAAGTTGCAGCTTTAATATATATATATATATATTAGATCACAGACAATATACCGTTATGTTAATGTCCAAATATAAACGTTTGCATTTAATTTGGCTGGCAAACAATGGTTTAGGGTGGGGCTGCCCAAAGTGGGCCCTGGAGGACCAAGAGGGCCACTGGAGGGCTGCTGTCCTGCATGTTTTTATACCGCTAAAACCTGCAGGACAGCAGTCCTGAGAGCCAATGTTGGGCAACCCTGGTTTACTGGTTTACTGCTGGATTTGTTTGCCTGTATGAGGCTTCAGTAACATATTTTCATTGTGCAGCATAGGCATGTTCTCTATGGCATCCTCCTGAACTCTAGGATTACAGCATGTGTGTGCAGGGTAGAGTGTCCCTGTGGTGGATTTGTAACCCATTTAGTTTCTACCTTGCCTCACGACCATTGACCTACAGAGATGGACAAAAAGCCTTGCTGCAAGGAATAACCTACTATAGAAAATTTATAAATTCATCGAATAATATTTCATTTTAAGTTTAATTCTACAAATCTTGCTGCAATTTCCTTATTTAGGCTGTGTATTCCGGCATCTCATTTTCCCTAAAAAAAGCAAAAGGAATAAATGTCAAACAGTCATTTCAACCAGAAGTGTAACAGAGATTAATAATTTAAAATTAATCTCTCATTTATTAGTGCACGGATTATAACACTGCAGCAGATATATAATAAAAAAGTAATGACTTTAACAGTTTGGTATCATTATTTTGTTAGCCTTCCAATGTCAATTATAGGTATATAGCTTTATGATAAAAGTGTTGCATTTGGCACTACTGAGTATTTATGTAAAAAAGACAATTGCTTACTTGTCTGCAAGCTCTGATGCATTTTTTTCTCTCATACTAGATGCACAAAGGCTTCCTCTGCAGACAACTAGTCATAGATCAAGTAATCATGGGAGACTATGTTCTTGATCTATCTCTATAGTTATGCTGCTATAGGTTTAGACTTCTGAAGGACATAGGGACCCCCCATTTCATCATTCCTGCTTCACATTCTCTCTCTGGCTTTTCCTATTCCGTAGAATCAGTTGGAGTTCAATTTCTAACGCTATGTTCTCTCTGCTTTTTATCACTCAGAGTAGTAGTTGCCTCATCTGTTCCTGTTTGGCTGTGACTCCCATCCTGGAGAGAAACATCGGCTGTGCTGCAAGCTATCCAACACCCTTGTTTTATAGATGCTGGAGATAGAGCCGCTTTTCCTGTGTGGTCCTGTTTCTCTGACCGCGACTGGGTGGATGTGCTCTCTCTTCATCCTCTGGCATGGGGAGCTGGCTCAGAGCTCGATCTGCCTGGCTGTGTATTTTCTGGGCAGGGCAGCCTTTTACAGCTGCTTTGTATCTCTGCTTCTGTCTCCTTGAACCCCCAGTGTTCGGCCTCAGCAGATGGCGCTCACACTGAAACCTAGTTCTGCTGGAGGTTCTTCTTGTTAAGGGAGTTTTTCCTCTCCACTGTAAGCATACTCTCCATGCTTAGTGTGAGGGGATTGTATTTGAAGTCAATGAGTAGATGCAATGAAATGTTTTTTCTTAGAACACTTTGAATCGTTGACTGTGATCTGGTGAACTGTAAAAGCCAAGCAGAGATGACATGTGTTGTGAATTTGAAAAAACTGAATTGAATTTGAATTGAATTGCCCCCAGCATATGCAACAAAATTCTATGAGTGCTTCTCATATTTACGACAACTTGGAGACATAATCGGATGGCCCCCCCCAAATATTTAAAGAAGTTACCGGTAGTCGTTTCACTGTTTTTATCTTTCTAGTGTAAGTAAGTACACTGTTTATTTAAGTATTTTATTGATTGTCTATGTCCATGTTTGACCTGATGCTATAAACCCACTATGGGTTTCAAAACAAACCAAAGCTGGTTTAGCTTGAGATTCAGAAATGTGACTTTGTATTTTTCCAAAAGCAGATATTGCTGAACAGGTCCCACCAAAATATACAACACGCCCACCTCAGTCGGGACTATTCAAGCACAGTTAGAGAAAATTGTAAGCGGTCTGTCTTGCCCCATGCTTTTCAATGAGAAGTAATTGCTATGGCTTCATACAACCCCATAGTCCATTCTATAGGACGCTTTAAATTGTGTCCCCGCATCTTCCAGCTCAAAAGCTTCTGTTTCAGTTCCCAGTTGTTGCTGTGAGTCAGTATATGTCTTCTTGTGCTGCAACACAGACACTCTTTGTGTCTCTAAGGCCTATTTAGTGAGCTCTCTTTTCTGGCCTTTCCTCAACACAGACACACATATTCTGGCCCCTCTGTGAATGATTCTTGCTATCCCTTCCTAGATTTGCACAGGGAGGACATTCCATTCCTTGCATATTAATCAACTCATTCATCTGCTCATGCAGTGTGCTCAGTTAAGCCAACAACGTCCCTTCCTGCCCGGCTCCTCTCCCTCCTCTTTCCAGAAGAGAAAGACTACTACTGGGGTCAGGCACCCTGTAATAAGTAGGCCACTAATTATGAAGCAGAATGGCTATACACTGACAGCCAAAACCCTGCAACATTTCTCGTAAAGGCTTATGGTATCCGATCAATTATTTCTCAGTGTCAACACTGATGAGCAACGTTTTTTGTTTTTTTTTTTGAACTCCTGCAGCTGTTGCCTAAAGCGACACAAAAGACTCACTTCAGTATGGAAAATAATACGGTTACGATTCAGGATATGACTTTTGACAAACACAGAGGTAGCAGAGGAAGTAGAAATGAAGATTTGATTGTTCTCAGTAGTAGAAGGAGGTGCTGCCGTTGTCTTGGTTGGTGCCCACTTAATCTAGTGAACTGGCAGCAGGGCAGCACAAAGAGGCAATGATACAGCTGCAATAAAGGTGATTAAATGGGATCCAAATGTGCCCCTATTAAATGGGCCTTTTATTTCTCAGCGGGAACAAGGGACTTTAATGGGTTGGGTGGAGGCCAGCCAGGGGCTGAGATGGTCATCAACTGGGACAGCATGGCACCACTTAGCCTCTGTCAGTAAAGTCCTGGACACCTCTAATTTCTCTGGTCTATCACAGCTAGTAAAGTTCACCATCCTTGTAGAAGATGCACTAAAAAGCACGAAGGTTAGGGACCAGATAAAGATAGGTAAAAATTATTTAATTTAAGAGAAAAGGATATGGATATACATGGTGAAACTGTTTTTTAGTGCTTTTGCCTTGCAGCAAGGGTTCTGGGTTCGATTCCCAGCCTGGGGTCTTTCTGCATTGATTTTGCATGTTTTCTGCAGGTACTCTGGCTTCCTCTCATAGTCCAAAACCTTGACTTAGGTGAGAATGTGTGCGCATGGTCCTATATCTTGGTTTGTCTCTGTGTTGCCCGGCCACAGACTGCACAGATGTGCCCCGCCTCTCGCCCATAGACTGCTGGAGATAGACACGGCCCCACTGTGACCCTGATGGAATATGTGGGAGAAGATGGAGGGATAGGGAAGGAAAAACCAAAAACAAATTCAAATTACTGAAAAGGAGAAGATAAAGATAATTTCTACCAGTTATACCTAATTTTTAGCCACTAACTGAGGGACCAAGACCCACTTCAGGCCTGTGGGTAAGTCTGGGCCAAATAATGAGACCATGTAGTGTATCCAATTCTTGATCCACCGCAACACTGCACCACCACTTCTGAGCAAGTAAAGTATTTCAGAAAAATCTCCATTAAGAAAAACACAAGGAAAAATCCTCTTTTTTTATCATAATTGTGTCCTTTTCTTTCCTTATCTATGTCGACAGATGGTGTATTTGAAAACAAGATCTGGTGCTTCTATTTGTTTTCTGCAAAGCCCAAAACATTTACACTTTCTCTAATGTTTGTCAGCAATGTAAGGGCTTAGCAATGAGAATCACAGAAGAAGAAGAGTTGATGAAGTTTGGAAATATATCCCTTTGAAGGTATAAGCTTCATTATGCAAACATATACCCTAATAATCCTGCTTACTGTAAAATATGTCTGTTTTACTCTGGCATAGACTTCTCCCGCATTCTGTAAATATATCCCTAAAATCCCACTTTATTTCTTCATATATTTTCTCTTTCTAAAGCTTAGAAAATAATACATGCACAACACAGAGGGCAACAGTGCTACAGTGACAGACATTACAGGCTGATTTTGCCATAGTTATAGGCCAATAATGGTGCTGTTACAGGTCGATGATGCCACTGTTACAGGCTGATGATGATGCTACTCTTACAGGCTGATGATGCCACTGTTACAGGCTGATAATGCCACTGTTACAGGCTGATAATGCCACTGTTACAGGCTGATGATAAAACTGTTACAAGCCGATAATGCCACTGTTACAGGCCGATAATACCACTGTTACAGGCTGATGTTACTACTCTTACAAGCTGATTATGCCACTGTTTCAGGCCGATAATGCCACTGTTACAGGCCGATAATGCCACTGTTACAGGCCGATAATGCCACCGTTATAGGCCGATGATGCCACTGTTTCAGGCCGATGATGCCACTGTTTCAGGCCGATAATGCCACTGTTTCAGGCCGATAATGCCACTGTTTCAGGCCGATAATGCCACTGTTACAGGGTGATGATGATGCTACTCTTACAGGCTGATAATGCCACCATTACAGGATGATGATGCCACCGTTATAGGCAGATGATGTCACTGTTATAGGATTATGCCATTGTTAAAGGCTGATTTTACCATCGTTATCGGCTAATAATGCATCTGTTACGGACGGATGATACCACTGTTACAGGCTGATGATGGCACTGTTACAGGCTGATGATGGCACTGTTACAGGCTGATGATGCTACTCTTACAGGCTGATGATGGCACTGTTACAGGCTGATGATGCCACTCTTACAGGATGATGATGCCACTCTTACAGGATGATGATGCCACTCTTACAGGATGATGATGCCACTCTTACAGGATGATGATGCTACTGTTACAGGCAGATGGTGCCACTGTTATGTATTGATTATGCCACTATCACAAGCCAAGGATGCCACTGTCAACAGGCTGGTGATGCCACTGTTACATGACTGCTGGTGTCAGATTTTTTTGAGAGAATTAGTGTCAGAGTAAATGTGGAAGTTGCTCAGGACTCTTAAACATATGCAGAAACAGGGTTTTTGGAAATATTTTACCACGATCTCTTCAACTTATAAACTTAAGGACAAAAGGGCTACTTAAAATCCAAAGGAAGTAGAAGGGTAAAAACTATGGTATGATTTGAGGCAATGCTTAAACTGATAGAGATGATAAAAGTGACCAAATGATGGTTAAATAGGCCAGCCAATGAACTGACCCACTGCATGAGCCAACCGCATATTCCAGCAGGGCAGTTGTGTATTCACATCATCTAATGATAGAACTCTCTAATCAATATGAGCCTCATTGAGAGTCGCTGAACTTGCTCACACAAATGCAGGCACACACATCAACATGCGTACTCCTCCTCAGTGTGCCTTTCCCCCCTCTTACTCATTGTAAAGCACGTCCTCTTTGGGAGATCTTATCTACCAGGGTGAAAGCAAACTGTCTGCAATCAGATCTGTGGGTTATAAAGCCAAATCTCATTTTGTTGGGTAAAAATCTGAGAAGTACAGACTGTGACACATTCTAAAGAATGCATTGATGATGGATGGTCACCATTTCTTTGACAATAATTAATCTAATCCTATTAATTTTATTCCTAATTAAGATACAACAAACTTTGACCGAGCAAGCAAGTTATGTAGTTTCTGTAATCCCTTCAGGCACTGTGAGGAGGATTGTATGTGGGAAAAAAAACACCAAAAAACAAAACATACCTATTTCAGGAAATTAAAAACAATTTGAAAAAACAGACACTAACTGATGGACTCTCGCTGTCTTAAGTATGATTACAGTAGGTGTAATAATTAACAGGTTGACAAGGCTGGGCCAATCACATGAGTTCAATATGGTGGCAAGGGTCATGCTGATCGTGTAATAAGCTGACATACTTATAGGCGCAATTGGGCAGACCACTCAAGTGACAAGGGCAGGCCGGATAGAAGCAGTGACCGTGGAAAATTGGGGAGGATGGTTGAAGATTGATCTCCAAAAAAAAAAAAAAAACATTTCCATAGGGCTTCTCTACTCATATTAACCGGCAAGGATTATGGGATGGCAGGCAGACTAATCTGAGAAAAGGAAGCATAATTGCATAGGCCATATCTCCCAGAGTGTTAGACTTTTTAAGCCTATTCACGCTTTTGTGAGAGATGATGGAGTGAACAAAGAACAAAGAAAAGTTCATCTTGCATAACTGCTAATTCATCCCCTGGGCCGCTGTTGTCTTTGATACTTTTTAAGAGGGCTACATTTCCTGTTGCACATAGATAGGAAAGAGCTCTTGGAATATTCTGCATGCTTATGATAATGATATAGAGAATGGATTGTGGTGCTGGGAAGGGGGCTATAGGGGGTTTATCCTGACCGTTTCTTCGATAAAGACGACATGAAGCCCCCACAACTGAAAAAGGGGGCTCTGCAACAACGGCAGTATTGACAGCTGAGGTGTTTTACCATTTACCCTAATTGGCATTGTGATTTCCATATAAACAAGCAGCAAATTGTTACAAATGATGCGTTAAGTGGAAGCGCATAATGCAAGGTGGCGGCCGGCACAAAACAAATTGAAAGCTGGAACTAGGATCTAAATGCAGATTGCTCTCTGTGGACCAGAGGGTGGAGGAATAGCCCAATTAGGCAGATAAGGGAGATTGTGGAATACACTGTTGTGGGGATTGATAGAAGATGGCATAGCAAGTGAAAACCTAGAAGTGGAGAAACACAAGGGAAGGAAGTTGTAGGCTTTCTAAACCATGACAGCAATTGACATGCATAACAACTCAAAAATCTTAAGGAATGTAATAAACCTCCTTCCTGATGCTACTCCAAACCAATGCTTCTGTGGAACTGCATTCAGGTCAATTGGAGAAATCTTGTTATTCTCTGTCAAAGTGGAGTTCAAAATGGATTTAGAAGTCCAAAAGGTGCAAGAATCAACCCATCAATCAATCAATCAATCAATCAATGTCATGATCTGCCATTATAAACTTTTTGTTTCTGTTTAAGTTGTTATTGTGGGTTCTCAGTAATACTTTCTTTATTCTGTGCTGTCGAGATTTTATATAATTTTTTGAGTTCTTTGTTTGGATAATATATAAAAGTGAAGAATGGCAATCAGATGGATGGATGATAAATTTCAAATCAGTACAATGAATAAACTGTCCTTGACAATTGAGACCAAAACCTGATACTGTAAATCGTAAATCCAGTTAAATTACAAAATTTGAGAAAGTTTCAAAACTACTTTTGTCATGATCTGGCCTGTTTGCTCCCCCTTAATTGGCTATTTCTCTCACCTGTCGTTTTTCCTCTCTGCCTCAATTATCATTTATTCCTTTCACCTGTTTGCTTTGGTTTATATTCAGTTCAGCCTGAGCATTCAGGGCCAGATCATTATTTGTTTTCTGTTAGCCTGTCTGTTATTTTGATTACTTGGTTCATGTTTTGGATCCTGGCAGCCGGTGGAAAGAGGGTTTTTGTGTTTGTCTCGTCTCCTGATCGGGTCCTCTGTTCCTCCCCATGATGAGTCCTCTGGATTTTTGGCTCTATATGTGGGGAGGTTCAGTTTTTATCCAAGTAAGCCTCCGCTCCAGGAAGGAGACCAGTTTAAAGTCCTGCATCAAGTTCTGGTTCCACGCCCTGTCTCGGGCTACTCCTCTTCCACTGAGCCTGCTCAGCTGCACCTGATCCTGTCTGCTCCTGTAAAGTGACCGCCTGGTCATGCTTTCTGACCCTGTCAGACACTGAACCCTCCTGGGAGCTCTATGATGCCTGGAAGTCTGGATCCTGCCACCTGTTCTGTCCTGCCTGATCTGGATCCTGTTTCTGTCTGTTCCTGTCTGTTCTGGATCCCTGACGAGGATCGGCTTCCAGCATAACCTCTGGGACTGCAGCACTTGGGGACATTCTTGGACTGGACTGTTGAACCAGGTAAGTGGCCAACTCAGATAAAATCATCTTCTGTCAGATGATCGTGGTCACTTACCTGTGTTTCTCCCTTAGTGTCTGAGATTGGCCGGTGCCCCGCCCCCCTCCTGCAGTGTCCATGAGCCTCAGCTCCACTTCAGTTTTTGTTTTATTTTAATAAACTTTTTGAACTTTCCTAATGACTGTCTCTCCTTGAATATTGGGTACATCTGTCCCCAGTTCTTGACATCTTTGAACAGCGGTCAAACATGAAGATGGTTTCTCTTAGGAGACTGATCTTATTAAGTTTTCCAAACTACATAGAATACGTGCAGTCCTGGATATTTTTATATTCCAGTCAGTATATATGGCTAACTTCAATGTTAGACTGACTATGAATTTATTCCGCTCTTACTGTTGACAGCATATATTTTCCAGGGCTATAGAAAAAGAAAATGCGCTGGCATCACTTGCTGACATCCTGACACGCTACAGCAACAGTTAACAGAGAGAAGCAGAAAAATCCTCCAGCCCTGACGACGTGCTTTTGTTTCTCCACTAATAACTCTGCTTTTTTTTCCTTGCCATACATCAGATTAATTTAGCGCCTGATACACAGTCCCAGGCTATTCTGATTTAAATAACTAATGAAGCGCTTCGTGCTGCCAAACAGCAGCATCTGCTCAAAGAGACGGGGAGTCAATTTTCATAAATTCAAAACAACCGCTAGGGAATTTGGGGAAGGGGGGGGGGATGTCAGAAGAATGCTTCTGGAACAGCTTCTGACACTATATGTCATATCATTTCTTTTTAGTCCTTAACAGTCCTATAGAACCTATGTTCTACACTACCCCTTTTGACGATTACAGATTAATCAAAATCTCCTAATAGAAAAAGGATATTTAAAGGTTCTTTAATTAAGTCGTGGAAGAAATGATGAACATGTTCAAGAAAACAATTTAAGATAAAAACTCCAATTTTACCTCTTGTCTGCCAGAGCTGCACTCATTACATTTGCCAGTGATAAGCCAACTAAATAGCTCCGTCCTATTGAAAACAAGCACAATCAATTATTTCCAGATTTAGAGATGTCTTAATGTCTTTTGCTCATTAAAATCATGGGCACTAATTTAATTAACATCTACAAGATAATGCTTTAATGACTTAATTGGATATTTTTACCTCACATCAATTTACCTGAATCATATAAAGCAAAGCCTCAGATTCAAAGTGAAAAACATCTGAATAAAATCCTCAAACTGTTACCACACTAACAATATGTTACCACACTAATGTTTCAGTATGCATTAAGTATAAATTAAATTTGTTTGAGAAAGACATTTAGTTGAAATTTGAATGTCATCAATATTCCTTACATTCCTTGAGTGTGTACGGAAGTAACTTCTACACAGAAATGGTCACACTTGAAAGGGCTGGACCCATGACCTTAATAGTATAGCTGGATTTACTCACACAAAGCAGTTGAGACTTTTTCCATTCTTTTTATTTCCGCATTTTGTGGTCAGTCTGAACAACAGTCAGGTTAAAACCTTAGGCCAGAAATACAGTTAGGAGGGTTAATGAACATATAATATTCAGGACACACGAACTATAAATTAAATCAAAATACTTGAATCAATCTAATCTTCATTTACACATTACATTTTTACACATTGTTCCACAATATTGCACCTTGCCCAGACATTTAACCTTAAATACTAGTGATGTTATGAGAAGAGCCGAGGCTTCGAGGCGTGTGTCGAGTAATGGAGGGGGCGTTTCCCCGAAGCGCGTGTCGAGGCGTGATTCATTTAGAGGAGGGGCCAAAATTCATGACGCCCGAGGCCTCGCCTACCGTGATACCACGTGACCGCTTCGGAAAGTGGTTCGGGAAGCGCAAGAAGTTTGGAGGAGAGATGCTGTCAGCTGGATAGAGTTTGGATAGATTCTAAGAAAAAATTGGTTGTTTTTCCAACCAATCTAGTTGCTTAAAACAAATTTGGTTAGATTAAACAATATAATGATCAAAATTTGTGCAAACCACTGGACAAAGTCAGTGTTAACATGTCACCGTTTAGTATTTTCTCCTTGCATTTGTCATCTACATAGGTGGCGTCATATGTAAGAGGCAGGTTCTCACTGTTGAAGTTGAGGGTTCAAGATCTGTCTTTGACTTTTGAAAGTTGCGATTAAACTGGCTGATGAGACTAATTTGCATTGTTTTGCCCGAGAAAAAATATAGATTGGGTAAATTAGGTCGGTTTAGTCAAAAGATTGGTTGAACACAAAATCCAACCTGATTAAAACCTAAAAACGTGGAAAAACTATCATGTTTGAATAAAAATGACTAACACCTTTCATTTTGCTCATCATTGCTCATCAAAGTAATTTCCCTCTGGGATTATTAAAGTATTTCTGATTCTGATTGCCAAATTTGCACAAACACTTTCACTGTCTGCTTGAGTTTATTTAAATGGCAGAAAAACTGTGAACCTTAAATTATTGTTATAAGAAATTTTACAAAAAGAAAATTACAAAAGATTTTATTATACACCCCTACCATTAACAATTTCAAGGGAACTTGAAAGGGGAAAAAAACGAAAAACTGCTGCAAAAAAAAATACACAGATTTTAATACAAACTGTAGTTCTGCTGTCCACCAGTAGGCGGTGACATGTTCACAAAGCCTCATGAACTGTGGGGATCGTTGAAGCAAGGTTCAATGCCTCATGAGGCTTCATCTCACCATCACTATTAAATACCATACAACACAACCAGATAAAGCACAACATGGATACACACTTCCCAAATTATTTACACCCCTGCAGCCATTTTCAAATCAAGGAGCATAAATCAAACGAGGAGGACTCCACTCAAATGACACATACTAAATTAAAGAGCAGTAGCAGTAAGATCCTATAAAAGTCAGATTTCTTACCGGCTGCCTCTTCAGTTTTTTGACATGGGTCCTCAATTCTCTGCAACTAGTTTTCAGCACGAGTCTCTTATACAACTTGCAAGAAATTAGCAGCTGCTTTCCTAGGTGTCATTTATGCCTTCAGGAATGTGAGGCAAAGCACCTCAGGTGTGCACACTAATAGCCCCGCCCTGGGTGGGAACCAATTAGCAGGTCAGTGCAACAGAAATAGAATTACTTCCTCTGAACTGCAATCCATTTAAGATCTATGGGGGGAATTTTGTCATATTATTGTTGCAAGCAAATTACATGTTGAAAAAAGTCCTATTCAAAATTTATTTGAGTGACTGTTGTTTTCTCAGATTTTTTTATTTTTATTTATTTTTATTTTTTTTTTAGTAACATTTCTGGCACCGGACCCACCGGATGGATGGAATTTTACTGTTTATTTTTTGAAATTGATTTTTTATTTTTATTTTTTTCTCCATACAGGTTTGATATTTTCAGATTTTTTGTGTGAATTTTTCCTTTTTTTAAAAACTGCATTGCACTTTTATTGAGCTTGATGTAAAAAAGGAGTATGAGAAGTAAAACTCAGAAAAGTATACAATTCATAGAACTTAATCTGAAAAAGAAATTAGAAAAAAAAGAAATTGGAAAATATGAATTATGGTAATACAATTGAAAAATAAAACAACTAAGATTAGTTAAAAAAATTGTATTCATGTGTTTTTCAAAGCTTTATTTCTTTATTTCCATTTTTCACATTTGCATTGACAATTTTTCTTTGCTTGCAACAATAATGGAACAAACTTCACTCTATAAAGAAATAGAAAAAACACAAACATTTAAATAAACTCAGTTTAAAAAGTGAAAATAACAAAGCAAAAGTAATATTTTTGTGAGTTATGTACCAAATTATAGATGTTACAGAAGGTCAAATGTTTACATACAGTTCAAGAATCTCCAATATGCAATGACCAAGCTAAAAGCATCATTTAGGAAAAATAGAAATGAACAATATTGCATAGTGATATTCTAGTTTTTTTTATTTCCTTATGTCAATATTATTTTTTAAATCTATCTAAACATTAAGCAGCAGTGGAAGATTGTTTGAATCAAGGCAATTGCTTTTAAGTAAACCCTAATTTTAACCATACATGCACACAAATGCATAAATACTTATATGCTGTTTTGCAGATACCCTAACAATTTGCAGTAGAAAGGGGCTGGAATCTACCTTTTAAATTTTCAGATGAAAACAAGTCATGCATAGTGGGCCCATAGATAAAAAAAAAAAAAAAAATGTAAAATTCCCTTTATAAAAGTCCCTATCTTTTAAGCCACTTTAATGGGATTCCTCAATAAGTGTTGGAGTGACTGCAGGTTTTCTCCAAATTAAGCCTCAAAAAGTGCCAGGCTCCCCGTTCTCTGATTGTTGCTGCACACAGCTGATTATTCCTTCACTTTTCCTTTCCTTCATTTGCTTACTTGAAGAACAAAGTTGAAAGTTATGATGGAGAAATGAAAGGAGCCCAAGCCACAGTTTTATTTTACTGTAGTACTATACAGTTAAAAACTTAGATTAATCATTTACACTAAGTATTTTACATTTCCTCACACTTGCCGTGCTGTTATAGCCAATTTTTTAATTACACAACTGGTTTAAATAATTTGCATGTTAATATTGCCCCATTTTATTGACACAGCATCCATTTGCACAGCATCCTAGATTAATTTTCTGTTTTTAATGTAGTTTTATTACCAGCTTGACCTTGTTGTGGAGTATTAAACAAACAAAAAAAAAAATCAGTGATACACAGAAATGCATAAAATCCAGGCTAATTTCTTAGCATTTATTTGCACACAGAGTAGAAATGTAAACAGCTCAATGCCAAAGACCTAAATGTTTACATTGTGAGTTTAGGTGATAGGCTACGAAAACATAATACACAATTATGGAAGGAAAGTGATTTACCTACCAAGTGAATACCTACCAAGAAAATCTATTGCAACAACTCTGTTTTCAAAAATCAACTAATTGTAACACAAAGTCCAGCTGTGAGTTACTGAAATTATTTATTTCATACTGCTGTCTGAAGGCCTCAGAAGTTTTTCATTTTGGTGAATCACAAATATATAGTTTATCATATTAATGAGGCTAAAACCTAGGGCAGGGTATTGATTCAAATTTTAAGAATCAATTTGATTCAAAATCTTAAGATTTAGAGTTGATCTAGTTTAAAATTTTATTTATTTTATTAATTAAGTGTAATTTATTAAATTATTTAATTTTCCATGGGGATCTATTGTGTTATTTGAAAGGCAACATACTGAAACTTTTTACATTAACATCCAAAAGCAAACTGATAAAGTAATAGTAGTTAATGGGAGCAGTAAAGGCCATGGAAAATGCGTTTTTCTAAAATTGGTCATTGGTTGTATGAATCCATCCATCGTTATGACAACTCAGAATTGGAAAATCATTTTTCTAACACAGCCCTAGTAAAACCTATCATTTTGCTCAGTATGTATGTTTTCTGGCCCATCACCCTGAAAAAAAAATAAAAGTGGGGAAACACTGGGGGGGAAGGACTGATTCAGGATTGCTTTAGTTTTGCACAAGTATCGGGAGTTGGTCCGAAATCATGGGAAGATGCAAAGTATTTAAAATTAATCTGAACGTTCATCTTCTTGCACAGCCAAAACCTAAAACATCCAGCAAGAGTGGCAAGAAACTGGATTACATCACTGCACTTTCCTTAGTATAACTGAACAAAACTTTTTTCTCTCTTGATGTTCGAAAGAAATATCCTTTAAAGACTCGCAGCTACAATAGCAGCGACATGTGGTTCCAGGATGTCTAGACTCAAACCACCATTTCTGAGTTGAAAACCATTAACTTTACAGCTGTGCTGTACTTCATCTTTATCGTCTCCTTTATTTCTCTACTGTCGGACAATACATTTCTATTCTATTCTATTATACGTCATGTTGTGTCAAAAAAAAAAAGCTCAGTAAAATCCAATTTGTGTTTCCATCATAAAAAAATGAACATTTAATGTTTTTTAATAGATTTCTCAACAAAAAAAAAAAAAAAGTGTAACGCCATGATTGTTACTGACGCTTTAAAATGTGTGAACAACAAATCTGCCTTCTATCCATAGAAAGTTGTTTCATTACCGCTGCTATCATCAGTTCACACCCCCTTCACAGCCACTCACATTTTTATTGATTGGATCTGTTGCATCTTCACCCGCAAATCATTTCCTTCTCTCACTTAAGAAGATGAACACATTTAACACAGGCAGGCGTTTGACACTCTGGAAAAGCTGTAATGCTGAGGATGAGTAGAGGAGGTGGAGGAGTGGAGATACACATGCCAGGACCCAATGACAATTTTCTATTTTTATCACCAACCACCCTTATTATGCTAAGTTAACAGCAGGAATGAAGTAGTTGTGTGTGTGGTTGCTCTTTATAGCAGACAAATATATTTTTATATATTTATGAACGTAATAGAACCAGTTAAAAGAAAAAACATAAATAAAAATAAGCTGAAAATGCTTTGATGAAGACAATAAGTAACAAATTTCGGTTTATCTCCCATAGATATTTGATGCTGTTTATGGTTCAAGCTGAGCAGAGATAAAGAAGGATATAAAAAAGCATTAGGAAACAGCTCCTAAAACTTTTCTGTTAGATCTCATTCTCCACAATATTCCTGCACTGTTCCGCCGTAAAACATAATTCACCAGAGATGGGACCTACATTAGCTCAGTGAAGCAGTGGCAACACAGCAAAACCCTGCAAATGCTTTAAACACCTGCTCACATTCTTAGAGGGAAAAGTTGCAGCCCGATCATGTAGCTGCTGAAAATCTGTCTTTTGGGGGGAGGATCCTTTGATGCATTGTACTCTGTCTATGCAAGATGTTCTGTGCTGATGTGACATGAACCGCATCAGACAGAGCCACAATGAAAGCAGAACTTTGTAAGATGGGGCTGCAGTTGCAGAAAAGCTCTGCAAATCCATATGGTTGTAATTAGGATGTGTCTTGGAAGGGAAGTCTCATCCTGTCAACCTTCCTGATCCTCTGATATAGCACAGCTCTTGCGAGGCACCATAGATAGAAATAAAAAAAAAAACATATGTTCTGGATTCGTTAGTACAATTTTCAGTGATGTTTTGGCAACTGTGAATTACTGGCCTGTGAGACATCTGTAAGACTGGGCCAATTTCTGCTTTAAAAACTAAGTTTTTCACTACTGTTAATAAAAACATTTCAACCATAAGCCGTACTTGTCGTTTTCCGCTTATCCGGGGCCGGGTCCTGTGGGCAGCAGTCAGCGGAGACTTCCTTCTCCCAGATCCCTCCTCCGGCTCCACATGGTGGAAGCCCGAGGCATCCCCAGGCCAGCCAAGAGGCATAATCTTCATTGTATCCTAAGCCTTCCCCTGGGCCTCCTCCTGTTGGGACATGCCTAGAAGATCTCCTGTATGGGCATCGATAGCAGGTTTCTGACCCAACTCAGCTGACTCCTTTTGAAGCAGCAATACTCTGAGCATTACTCCTCAACCGCTCCTCACCCTATCTCTAAGGTAGTGCCCAGCCAATCTGCAAAGAACGCTCATTTTGGCCTCCTGTATCTGGGATCTTGCCCTTTAGTTTATGCCCAGATTTCATAAGCATAAAGGTCAGAAACTAGACAGACCTGCAAATTGAAAGT
Organism: Cyprinodon brontotheroides; assembly: GCA_018398635.1. Taxonomy (NCBI): domain Eukaryota; kingdom Metazoa; phylum Chordata; class Actinopteri; order Cyprinodontiformes; family Cyprinodontidae; genus Cyprinodon; species Cyprinodon brontotheroides. The sequence goes on from JAGKQL010000025.1 coordinate 4,800,206, forward strand.
TCTGCTGTTTGGGTCAACTGTATCTTTAACACAACAGACCAGGATGGAATCTGCATTATAGCAGCAGCCGCATTAATCCGTCAATCAATCTCCTGCTCCAGTCTTCCTTACTGTGAACAGGACCCCAAAGATACTTGAACTGCTCCACTTAAGACAGGAACTCTCCTCCAACCTATACAGGTTAAACAACCTTAAATTGAGAACTATGGTTTCCAGACCTGCCCTCACATGGGACTGGCTACCTGTCTGTGGTGTACCCCTGCCTTCCCCCATTGGACTGTTGAGATAGCACCAGCACACCTCGGGACCCCAGCAGGACAAGCTGTCATTGGATGGATGGATGGATGGATGGATGGATGGATGGATGGATGGATGGATGGATGGATGGATGGATGGATGGATGGATGGACTGAAAAAGTGTTTTACAGTATAGTAAAAGTTCCTTAAATTAAGTGCATTTGTTCTTGAATTTAGGAGGTATGTCAAAAACTTTGCCAATGGAACAAGACAATTTACATTTAAGATAAGAAAGAAACAATTGCATTGTCTTATTTCTAGTGCATATTATCTAATTATCTTATTTTAAGAGTAAAAATGCTCATTCCATTGGCAGATAATCTTATTTACTCACTCAAATTAAGGGTAAATACACTTAATTTGCAGATAATCTTATTTACTCACTCAAATCTTATTTACTGGCTGGCTGGCTGGCTGGCTGGCTGGCCGGCTGGAAGAGATGATCCTCATCCTGGCCACTTTGCATGTGGCTGGGAACTCCCCAACCACAACTTCATTCCCAAAAACCCTCGTCTATTAATCTGGTTGTCAGGTGTATGCATTTCTACGCTGGTGTCTGAAAGGTTCCATTTGCAAGAATGTAAATGTGCATTTTAGCCATAGCCATGCAGTACTGTTCAATATTGCAAATCTCATGTGTATTACTATGGTTCGGTGGGTTAGACTCTAGTGATCAGACCCTCATTTTTGTGAGAATAAAAGCCAGTCTGGGTTTTTTTTTTAGGTTTTTTTTACAGTTTTGGCTGGATAAATATATATCTGCATGCGTGGGCTTGTGCAGTAAATAACTACCTGTGAAGTTTACTCCCCTGTGCTCCGTTCCCAAGTGCACTGTGAAATTCAAAGCTAAGTTTTCTCCTAATTATTGTTTATTTTTAAACTCCAATGAATAAAACTCCATATGTCCACAGATATCACCAGCTTTGGAGACAAACAGCAGAAAATATATATATACTTAAAGATACCGTAACTTCTATAGCTATGAAACAAACAAAGCAAATATGTTCTGTTGTTTTGTTTTGTTGGGTTTTTTTTTAGCAAAACTGAAGAAGTATACAGACCTGATCATAAATTAGAGACCAGCTGAAAAATAGCAAGACTTCCTATTTGTCACTGTTGGATCTTAGGAAGGTTTTACATGGGAAAATGAAATGAGACTAAGAAAAAAAAAATGTAGAGTGGTTTATTGCAAGCAACCATTAAACTGATATTGGTTGATCATCAGCTGATTAAAAGTTTAAGACCCAAGCCTTTAAACACAACAAAACTGCATAAGGCGTTGCACCTCGGCGCATGCAATTGCTGCTCAAGTTGGACGCAATAACAGTCACTTTAAATTTCTTAGAAGATCTTCAAGGCTATGGAACAAAGTAGTCAAATAAACCCAACAACATTTCACCAGCCCTGAATGAGCAGTTCCAATGTATTTATGTTTCCCAACACCAAAAAAACCCAACAACAATTCAATCATAGTGAAGCATGTATAGTCCATGCAGGACTTGCCTTTTTCCCAAGGTCCTTTCTTTTTATACCTGTTTTCTCTGAAAAAAATAAATAAATAAATCCACACACGACCATCGCTGCATCTGCTCCATCCACCATGTTTGTTTACCCTGAACTTGATCTCGAGAGATGAAACCAAATCTGTTTCATCCCTGATTTTTGATTTTTTTTCTCAATGTGTGAGTGATAAAATCACACAAATAGTTTTAAGTCTTGCTGTGTGAACCAGCATTATAACTATAGTTCTTATGAACAGTTGGTTATTATCATTTTAATTCAGTAGTGGACATTATTGTTCTCTTAAGACTGTAAACCTTAATTTGTATTTTTTTTTATTAAATATGGAAAAAGTTAAGAAACATGCATGTTTTATTTTGAAATGGCATGAAGTGCTTTTATTTTGTGAAAAGAAAAGCATTTTTTTCCCCTGCAACTATTCTGCTTGATGAAGAAATTAAACGGCCTCCAGTTGCACTATAGTAAAACATCAGATTGATTGACAGGAAACACTATAGTGTTATTTACACAGCGTGCATCTTTGAGTGCTATTTAACTGCAGGATGGATTTGGAGGAACCAGTTAACCCACTTAAACCTAAAGCCAATTCTAAATATCTAAAAGCAAACTTTAAATAAAGTTTTAAGCTAGAAACAAAATGGGGAAGGACTACAAAGCATGACTGTGTGTACCTCAATTATAGGTGCTTTGCAAATGTTAGCAAGGCATATTTCTTATCAGTTTGCTTTTCTAATTTCTATACCCAGTGTCAGAGTCTTGGTTTGTTAGTTCCTGTTTTTTTTCTTGGTTTTCCATTTGTTGTCCTCTGCTGCCCTCTTGTGTCCTCTTTCCCTTGCTCTGTTTTCTGTTCTGCCCTCACCTGTTTTCAATTCCCTCATTAGCCCTCTCTTTGTCTCTGTCCCCTTTAAAAGCCCTCCCTCTTCAGTTCCTGTTTGCTGGATCCTCGTCTAACATCTGCCTGCCTTCCTCGTCTCTCCCTGGCTCCTAGAGTTTTGGTTTACCCCTGATGTCTCCTTGGTTCTGGTGCGTTTGTTATTTTCTGTTGGATTTTGATTCCTGCCCCTGTTCCTGTGAACCTTAATAAACCCACTTAAATTCACCTCTGCCTACTGGTCTCTGCATTTGGGTCCTCCAAACAAACACTGCCTCATGACACCCAGAACAAGAACCAAACACGGAAAATAAGTTTTTAGTCGTTATGCTCCAATAATCTGGAATAAATTATCAGAAAACTGTAAAAGCACTCCAACCCTAAAATAATCCAAATCCAGATACAAAAATATTTATTTATTTAATGTGGCCTTTGATTGTGCTACCTAAACATTATTGGTTTTCAGTCCAATATGGCTTTCATTTTTTTTTATCAGTCTTTTCATTTATTTTCCAACACAATCACCTAATCTTAATGATTGTTTTTTTTATTTTCTTTATTTGTTTGCATTTCCTTTATGCCACTGAAAAGTACTTTTTTCTTGTTTCCCCGAGTTCAGCACATTGAAATGTCTTGCCATAGAAATGTGCAATAAAAAGAAGATTGTTTGCCTTTTCTGAGGTCAAAACAACATTGTTTATTAAGGCTATATGATTTCTCCTACAGTTTCCTGCTGTTTTATTGAAGTTTGTGCTAGCCACACCTTTATGGCATTGTGTTCATGTTGTCACTTATTACTGACAATCCTCCTTGTGTAAAAACCTCCTCTTTGTCTACGCTCAGATTCACAAGTATTCTTTGCGGTTGTGAAAAATGTTACTACTAACATGCAATGTTACAGATAAATTACAAAGAAAGCAGATAAATAAGTAGGCCTAGACTGTGTTTGTAATGAAGGAATAAAGGTTATACATCAGAGCGTAAGGGCAGAAAAAGAAATTGTGATTTACCAGCAAAGCTTCCTGATCCTCAGCTTAACAATTTGTCACACTTTGATAGTTTTTCTCCTTTTATAAATACATCTAAGAGCAGCGGTTTCCCTCAGAGAGAGCAATATTTTCAGAATTTATGCAGGTAAATCTCTTTATTGTGCCACTGATAAGACAGCCAGACAATCCCATTACCAATCCAATTTCTCAGTTTCACCACTGTGATATGTTACCTTTGTTCTTTTTACCCTTAAAAATAGGATGTTAGTGGTACAGAAATCTAAGCCCTCTGTTTAAGGTAATCTTGCAAATAGTTTAAGGTACTTTACCAGTAGAGTAGGAGGACATGCATGCTACAGACAGGTGTTCTGGTCAAGAGCAAATTGGTGCTAGGTATATCAGTCTGGTGTTCAGAAAAGCAAACGTCTGCATGAGAAACTTCTGTTGATCTGGACATGCATTTTATTCATGTTACATATGGAGCTAATACAGTGTTTGACAACCAGCATGTGTTTCCCTGCATTTTTTATTGACATGTGTTGTCTTTTACTACTATTCAAATCCGTCTAATGTTCTGAAACACCAATGTGTGATAAACAACCACAAAAAGAAATCAGAAAAGGGGGGAAACACTTTTTATAGCACTGTAAGTGAACAGAACATCAGAGCAAAGGGATATAAATGTGAATATCTAGGACACTAATAATGAGTTTTCAGGCCTTGCAACACCAAATCCTTTGGGATCCACTCCTATATTTTAACCGGAAACTGCTGGCGGGTTTTATACCATATATTTCCGTCATGTAAACATAATTCCTCGTTCACAGTCTTCATCTGGTCCTCTGTTCCATCACAAATAAAAGCTTTTCTAGTCAGTGTGGTATTACCTAGTGGGTTGCTCTGCAGCATGACATACATCTCCCCTCCTCCGTCCATCAGATATATGGATCATTTGTGATGGATGACAGAGTAAAATGTGTCCGTAAGTAAAATCCAGACGAGCTACATGGGAAGTCAGATACAGGAATAGGTTAATTTTCAAAATAAGAGGTGATGCACGGACAGGTCCTGTATGCATCTAGTCAGGACTGCTGCACTGCGATTGCTTACGCTGGATGATATAACACACTTCAAGAATTTGTAAGGCTGGCTTTACATGTTTGTATAACCTTTAAAGTCTGTGCCTGCTTGCATTCAAGGTCAACATAATATCTGCTTTAAGTATTACAGTGTTAGGCAACACATCCTGTAAACTAAGTATGTAGAATGCATTATTTAATTTATTTCATGAACAGTGACAAACCTGAAAAAGTAGGGTTGTGAAGTTGTGTATTTTTCTGTTTTTGTTTTATTACTCTTTTATAGAGAAGTGTTTACTTGTAGCTGCCATGCAAGAATCTGTTGGCTTGCTGCAAATCTTTAGTCCCTGTAATATGCATTACCATATGAAAGCCATGAAAGTTAGTGTCTCTCTTTAAATATAAGAAGCCAAAAATGTTTTCTCTGTGATCCAGACCTTTTTTTTTTTTTCTTGCAATTCTATTGAACAATTACTGTTTGTTACAATTAATAGTCAACTTCTGCTAAAAAAAAAATAGGATGGCGCACAGCAATGGCTGCATTATGTTTACATATATTTTTTAGCTGAAATAGGATGTTTACAGGGCTATTCAGAGTAAAAAGACAAGGAGCAAAAAAATGTAAGACTGCGTTGGAGGATATATCTTTAACAGAATGGTAACCATAAACACACAGCTAAAACTGCATAATGCATATCAAAGCATGCTTATGTTTTAGAATGAAGCAATCAAATTTCAAACGTTAATCCAAATGAGAATTTGTTGCAAACGATTGGAAATAGCGGTTTACAGATGCCCATTAATTTCTGAATTTGAGGTATTTTGCAAAAAAATAAAAAATAAGTCTAGATGTGTAACATTTGCTCAGTGGGGAGGTGGGTAGCACTGCTGCCTTGTTGCAAAAAGGCTCAATTCCCGGCCTGGGGTTTTTCTGCATAGAGTTTGTTCTCCGTGAGCATGCGTGGGTTCTCTCCAGGTACTCCGGCTTCCTCCCACAGTCCAAAAACATGAATGTTACGTTAATTGGCTTCTCTAGATTCTCCTTAGGTGTGAGTGTGTGCATGAATGGTTGTTTGTCCCATTTGTCTCTTTGTCACCCTGCGATGGACTGGCGACCTGTCCAGGGTGTACCCCGGCTCTCGCCCGTAGACAACTGGAGATGGACACCAGCACCCCTCGCGACCAGCTTGGGATTAAGCGTATAAGAAAATGGATGGTTTGTGGTGTTTTTTTTTTTGGTTTTATAGATACCCATATATTAGTTCATTTATATACCTATCTAATTTATTTATCTCATTATGTTTATCTATATTAGAAAATATACACATTTATATATATTTTATATACTCAACTATATTACCTATGTTATATTAAACAGCAAACTATTGCCATTATTGTCAACATTACTATTATTAGTAGTAGTAGTAGAAGTATTTGCACTATTATCATTACTACTTCACTGACAGTGCTGTTGTCCTTGTTTAACAGTTTTAAAAAGTAATTTTAAGTTTTTTTTTATCATTTACCTTTTTTTCTTGCTTTTGTTTGTTGAGTTTATTTAGAGTGTTGTATGTGTGATTGTGTTTGTTGGTGTTTTGTTTCTATGAAGACAATTTCCCAGAGGTAAAAACCAAAGGCACAAATAAAGTTAATAATCTGGTTTTCACCGTCCACTTTTACACTTTTGTCACTTAAAATATCGATATGCCACATTTGAATTTTTTTTTTTTTATTGTATCAAAATGTAAGTGTGAGTATGACTAATTTTGTAATATATATTTTTTTTGAAACCAACTTTAGCTTGTTTCTTCAGACAACAATATCTCTGTGGTTAAAAAAAATTCTAACTGAAAGATACACAAAGCCACATCCAGATGCCAACCAGACAAATACGCCCGATCGATCTCATCTTTTGTTCCCACACATGCTTCACATTTACAAAGCTTATGGGCACAGAGTTGATTAGCAGTAACCCAGTTCAATACCATCCACCACATGTAGGTCACTGTAATCTAGGACCCCTGTGGTTGTGGGGATGGTGGAGATGGTGTCTATTTGAGCTGGAGAATGTGAGAGAGGAGGAGGAGGAGGGAGGGAAATATAGCAAACCTGCAAAAATCTGTGAGGCTTTAAAGTGCAGCAGGTCTTTTGGACCACTTGCTGGGTCGCAGCTTGTGGGAATCAAATGTTTTTTGTAGCAACATAAAACCTATAAAACACCACAGGTTTCTACAGGACACATTATTAAAGCACACAGTGAAATCTATGTTGTGGATATCTTAGATTTAACATGATCTCACACCCCAAACACAATTCTCACTAAACAAACTTTAGCATGGCCGAGTGGGATATTGCCAGATGGCCAGAACACGATGTTTACGGATGAAAAACACCATTAGTATATTAGAAGCTGAGAGCCTGCTGAATGCTGATTACTGCTGGCACCAAACATGTTTCTGTTTGAAATCATTCTGATGTTTGGGACATGGGAGCATAACTAATTCAGAGCTAAATTATAAATAAGCCCCACTTTAAACATACGCTGTGCAACGTCCAAATGCCCTGTACAGTTTCAGCTGCACTGTACAACAGTCAATCTCATTCTGATTGCTGGGATTGTCCACTCAATTTATTAACGTCGTATCCATCAGTTCACCATGGCAGCAGCACTCATCTGAGTAGCACCGTGAAGGGAATTAATAAAAAAATGTTGATTAATCAGAGAACCTCTCCCTCCCCTCAGAGTTGTTAACTCAAATAGAGAAAAACACGGAAGGAGACTTTATGCTTGAATTGAGGTAGGCTTAGAATTACGAGCTAGTGAGATTGTCTAAAAATTATCTCAGAGGGCAGAATAACGATGAAGAACTGCTCTCATATTGAAATCAATTAACCCAAATAGGATTTCTGCCCTCAAATAGCTTTTTTATTGGGGGGGAATTGTTTCCCCTCTATTAGATATAATGCTAATCATGTAGAATAATAAAAAAAAAAAAAAAACAATAATTAGGTAAAAGGTCATACCATGTTCTATGTTGCTTTTTAAATACAGTTACAGCAGCACTGTGGTTCAGAAATAGTTGTAATGCATAACTGATTATAAAATTAATGTGTGCTTATAAAACATTTGTGCAAGGGGATGCTCCACTTCTGTGTCAGTCAGGAGACCATCCTGCCGTGTCATTCTAGTGGAGCATCCTGTCTTATGAACTGATCAATTGTTCTGTCAGAACAATACTCTGTTTGTAACCATGTGTCATGTTCTGTTAATAAAAGCGCTCTGCAGAGGAGGTCCAGTGGGAGACAGTGTGTTTGAGTCTGGGGTTCAACTGTCTCTCCTTTCTGCAGAAATTGTATCCATAAATTGTGTATTTCAGTTCTTCTTAAGCAAAAACCTACATTTTATGAACCCGACAATAACTTTTTTGTCTTTTCATATGAAATTTAAAGTATGCAATGAACCAAAATTGTGTTTATTTTGTCTGTATGTTATTGACAATATGGGATTCCACTTAAAATGATTATTAAATCAAATAGAAATTGGGAGTGAAGCTAAAATATGTTTCTGTATTCATCCATAATCAGTGTCAATGTTAATTAGCTGCTCTTGTGGGGGATTGGTGGCAATAATCCAGTAACTTCCACTTCTGTTGCAGATGTAACGCAGAAATGCACGCAGCATAACAACATACAACAAGGTTAAAATGTAGGTCTCTTTTCTACATACAGTATCTCTTTTTGTTACACCTAAATGCCTCCGCTTATCCAACAGATTTAATATTCAACCACACAGACCTAAATAAATGATAGAAGCAGTTTTTAAATTAAGATTTATTTGTTATGCCACTATGGCAATCAAAAGACAGCCCTGCTTGGTGAGAAAATGTGTTTGGCCCCTCGTTAAATCATGGATTATCTCAGATTAAGCCCACTTTCTGTGAAGCTGAGTTAGACTGCCCACACCATGTCCAGATTACTGACAGATCTGTAGAATAGAGTAATACATTTCAACAGAACTTGTCTGACTACACAAAGTAGTCTAAAATATTTTAAAAAAGCAACATGCTACGCCCTGATCTAAAGAAATATAGAAATACCAGGGAGAAACAACCTAACTGACACCTATACGTCTTAGTTTGTTTTATAGATGCTGGAAGTCGACCTGTTTTCAGTGTAGTCCTGTTTCTGCTCTGACGTGACTGGCTGGATGTGCTCTCTTCGATCCTCTGGCATGGGAGCTGGCTCAAGGCTTTCGTCTGCCTGGCTGTTGTGTTTCCTGGACCGGGGCGCCTTTTACAGCTGCTTTTTTTGTATCTCTGCTTCTGTCTCCTTGAACCCCGAGTCAAACGGTCTCAGCAGATGGCCGCTCACACTGAAGCCTGGTTCTGCTGGAGGTTTCTTCCCTGTTAAAAGGGAGTTTTTTCTAGGGATGCCGTCGAAATAATCGGCCCCTACTCGGTATCAGCCTGTATCTGCCTTAAAACTGAATATGGGATATACGGCCACCCCACCGATATTTAACCAGATATTTGATCAGCTTCTGAGTTTTCTAAAGTCTAAAACAAAAATAAAAAAATAAAACTTCTTTTACAGACTTAAAACACTAAAAACGGACGAGGGAAAATATTGATACATTAAAATATCCCAATATCTTCATATGCTGATATATTGCCATTTAAAAACACCATATCAATCTCTTTTTACTAATGAAATATTGCTATATGTCATCATTATGCAACGAAATCCCCGAAAATCCACGAAATTTTGCCATATTTTTATATGTTGATATATTGGCCGCAGTATTGATCTATTTTACTAACAAAATCTCACAAGAATTTGCAAAATATCACGAGTTTGTAACAGAACGATGAAATTTCACGAGATTTTGAAAGTAAAATAGATCGATACCGCGTTTTTAAAAATCTATTTGATATCAGCATATGAAAATATATTTGAAAATCTTATTATTTTTCAAAGTGTCAGAAATGGATAACAAAACTGCTATTTTCAATGACTACTTATTTTTTTGTCAGCTTTAACATCAGTATCGATATTGGTTATCGACTACATGAGTTTTAAAATATTGGCATATCGGGATATCGGTCAAAATCCCAATATCGTGCATCTATAAGTTTTTTCTTTTTTTCCTCTCCACTGTCGCTACAAGCATGATTAGTGTGAGGGATTGTATTTGAGTCAATGACTCGATGCAATCAACTGGTTTTCCTTAGATAGAAAACTTTGAATCAATTTGACTGGATGATCTGGTTGAACTGTAAAGTGCCTTGAGATGACATGTGTTGTGAATTTGGCTATATATAAATAAACTGAATTGAATTGAATTGGTTTTGGGTTTCTGATGCTTTTCTCAGGCTTCGACAGCCCATCCCAGTGTGTCAAGGCACACTGTGTTTTGCTAAAACTCACAAGATCAGCCTCGCTAGTCTGACTCTTTTCTCAGTAGATTAAAAAGAAGTTATTCTTTCACAATAAACTCATTTTTCCACACATTACAAAATGGTACAGTTATCTAAATTAAAGATGCTGACACTTTTAGCCAAATATAAACCCACATTCTGTCAATGTGCGACGATATGAAGCAGGTCTTTTTACACACAGAGCTTTGTATTTTATCCTAAATACATACCTGTAATAACACCTCTAAACACTGTCTTTCTTAAAAGGTACAGATAAATCGCACCCATTTCAAGACGAATCAATCGGTGCACCATAGGGGCTCCTATGGGAGTCTTCTTTAGGAATCAGTTGCTTTGCTTATGAGTGAGCAACTGTCTTTTCATTTTTCATTCTCCAACGCACACCACAGGGGACATTTTAGAACACAAACACGTATGATTGACAAATCATTGGAATAAAAGCAACATAAATTTCCCCAGAGCACTATTTGTCCTCAATCTAACGGATTCAACAAGCCTCTCTAGCTCTGCTAAAGGAATGAGGCACCAGCCCATCATTTTGTCTTTTACAGATGGTGTTGATGTGAACCACAACATCCCAATCCAAAATCGTCCAGACGCTCTTACCTTGCTCCTGTTTTACTGATCAAAGATTTTTCATATAGCACTCAAACAGTTTACTGACCCCCCCTTCTGCCCAGTGGGTAGAATAGTCATGATTGCAGGATAGAGTAATCCGATTAAGATAAAAAAAAAAACATTTTGTGAGGGGATGAAGGTCTTTCAAACTAGCATTGTATTGATTATTTAGGCTTAACACCACAAGGACAAACAGATCCAAAAAATGTCATAAAATGTGCCATGTATGAATTTAGCTTGCAGGAAAACGCAGACATGAATAAGTAGCTATATCTACGGGAAACCCTAAACAGAGAAACTCAACGTTTAAATCCAAGTTAAAAAAGTCAGAACCAGAAATGAAAAGCATAACTCATTTAAATCTGACACTAATAATTCACATGAACTGTTTCACTGTCTAATTAATCAATTGAATCAACACCCTGAGCAGAAAGTTTGAAGCTCTGGGAGTGTACTGAGGTTTTTTTGGCTGTAATAATCACAACACGTTAAATCTGTGCGAGTCACACTAGTCTGTGTTGACGCTGTTAAGCATTAGAAAGTATTTAGAGAGAACTGAATGAGTTATTTTCATCTTCTGACATGGGAGCTGGCTTAGAGCTCGTCTGCATGACTGTCTTTCCTGGACGGGGCCGCCTGTGGAGCTGGTTCACAAGTTCCTTTTGTATCTATACTTCTTTCTGTATCTCTGCTTCTGTCTCCTTTGAACCCCAGTCGGCCTGCGGCAGATGGCCGCACACTGAGCCTGGTTCTGCTCAAGGTTTCTTCCTGTTAAAGGGACTTTTTCCTCTCCACTGTTGCTACAAGCATGCTTAGTGTGAGGGATTGCCTTTGAGTTACTCCTTTGATGTAATCAACTGGTTTTCCTTGGATACAAAACTTTGAATCAATCTGACTGTATGATCTGGTTGAATTGCAAAGTGCCTTGACATAATGTGTTGTGAATTGGAGCTATATACCGTAAATTCCTGACTTTTTTCCCGCTGTTTGAACACTGCGGCCTATAATACAGTGCGGCTAATACATGTTTTTTTTCGTGGTGGCGAGAAATCCTTCACCAAAACTGGCCGCATGCGAAGGGCATCTTTCACTGATATCTGCCAGTGGGTTCTCAATGCGTGGAGCCGCGTGAAAACAGGAAGGCTGGGCTTCTGCTGGATGAAGAGGACCGCGAGTGCTCAAGTGAGAGCGACAAGGATGAGACTGAAGTCAGTGACAGCATCCTGAAGCTGTTCCATTTAGAACTTACCGAGGAAGAGGACTTTGAGGGTTTTAGTGCGCAGGAGGAAGAAGAAAGTGATTAATGACTTTTCCTGGTCGGCTGCAATGTTCTGTGCGTTGTTCAATTAAAAGTACCGGTATATGCGGCGTTATTTGCGTGTTACTGACACATACGTAATGTGTTACAGGTATTTTGTAAAAAAAAGGATTCATAATATGTACCGTATTTGTTTGTTTGATCATACGGATTAAATTATTTGTAAATATCTCATACAACGTGGGAAACCTGCGGCCTAAAATCCGGTGCGGCTTATAAAAGTACAAAATAGATGTTCTTTCTAAAATTAGAGCGTGCGGCTTGTAATCAGGTACGCTCTATAGTCCGGAATTTACGGTAAATAAACTGAATTGAATTCTTTTGAGTGACGCTTTGTTCGAAAGATTTGCTCACAAATGAATTGAATTATTGTTTCTTGTTTTGATTTAACATTTCCTTTTCAATCTAGGCTATTGTAAAAATGTTTCCTTAAATAATGAACATGGCTGCACGTTTTTTTGTCTAACGAACCTTTCTTGAACGCAAAAATAAATTAATTAAGATAAGCGACTTAAAAACCTAAAGGCAGATGGTAAAATATTTGCAAGAAGTACCTCTGTTTATATTATTGATAAAGGTAGCTTTTTTTTTGTCAACTATCAATAAAGACAACAGCTAAAAGACTACTTCACCAGAGAAATACCGTATTGGTACCCAAACACATTACATTTGATGCAGTTCAGGAACAGTCATTAATAAGATTAGAGGGACTGAGATGGGATACCAGGGCAGTAAGCTCGGCCTCCAGGCACTCACTGATCTTAAACTGAATAATCTAGAACTATATTTTGTTTGCAAACTTGCAGATCTGCAACTCGAGGTAAAGAAAAGAAATCTTCAGCAAAATCATTAGAGTTCTTTTTTTGGATCAACATGAAGTATGATGCCAGAAATCCTTGCATAACAGTTGTGTTGCATATAAAACTTGCTCAGCTCTAGTCCTGGAAGAAAAGTCTTCAAATATTATTAGTTTTATTTGGTTAAAATAAGTATTTAAATCTCTAATCCACATGACAGTACCAAAAGGAAAATACCACAACAGGTTTTCTGTAATGACGAAACATAATTATAGCCTTCTCTGCAAATCCTGGCTTTCCTGGGTGGATGGATTAAATGCCAGGTGGAGTCTTAGAGGGAAGGTTAAAGCAAACTAAACCATAGATTTCATAAGCGTTCAGAGAAACATCGAGCAAACCAAATCATTCATTAGGTGGCAGAAAGACATTTCCTCTCCCTGTCTTGAAAGTTGACGATGCCAGTTTGTCTGAAACTGCAAAACAGGAATAGAAGCTGGCTTTTTCTCGAGGAAGCAGAGATAAAAAGAGAGGATGTAAAACAGGCATGGAAGATAACGAATTGCTTTGAGGAGAAAGGGAATGGGGAAAAACATCCTTTTGTTGCTACAAGCACTATATGTGCTAAACCAGCAGCAGAAGGGATAATATAAAATAGATATTAAACTATCCAAAGTAAAAAAAATAATTAAAAAAAGCTATTTATTTTGAATATGTTTTAACTGTTAATAAGCCTTTTATCAAACTAAAGGAATTAGTGTTTACGGTTTCTGGACAAAAAGAGGAAAAACAAAAACCAAAGCAAAGTTAGACTAAATCTAAGGAAGCATTCACACCACTGGATTCATCCAGAGAGAGATTGGTAAAAGTGAGAAAATTCTCACCTCAGTTTACCCAGGTTTTCTTTTGCAAAGAAACGTTAATACAAAGCTGTCATGGAGTTGCAAAGGATTTTGTTTTTGGACAGTGTTCTTCCAGCAGAGTGCTGATCATGAAGAAAAAAGAAACCTTAAAGTAGAAAGCCTGTGCTTTGGATCTTTAATGATCAAACGTATACCATAAGTTCCATTTTTTTTCCCTAATCACAACAAACACTGTTATCCACTGGCCAATTAATTTAAACACCTTTTTGTTCGTACAGGTAAACTCAAGCAACCAAAATATAATATATTTTGTTTGAAAAGTGCTGCTTTTGTTTCACATCCTCTTCCTTCTTTTGGTACAGAGTAGAGGTGTAAATCACATCCATCATGGCGATTCGATTCAGTATCGATTTCCTGACCTAACGATTCGATTATTTTCGATACTCAAGAATACACCTCGATTCGATTCGATTAATCAATTATTTGGTTAATTAATTTATTTTTTACACCTTACAGGCTAAACAAAGTTTCAAGTTTGAAATAAATCAATGAAAGCTGTAATATCGTTATGCATTTTTTGTTTAGAAACAACAGCAAATAACAAGTAGAAAAAGTTGCATCAAAAAATACTGCACATAATCAGTGCAATGAGTGCAATGCAATACCTGCGGCTCCAGGCGTCCGCCCCCTCCACAGACGCTCCGCTGCACCTCTCCCCAAACTGTAGCTGACCGCAAACAGTGCGCAAACAGGAGGCGGCTTGTTTTGTTTTATGACGAAAATTGCGGAAAACAACTCATGAAGTTTGACCCGCTAGAAAGAGCGAGGTGCTTGCAAGAACTTTGGGACCATTTTTCCACCTGGATCTCCGCTCTTTTTGGCCCTCATGTCCCTCACGTCGTCCGGACTAAACTTCGCCCCCACTTCCTCACACGCCCTCACCGGTCCGGTATCCTAGACCCACAGCGTGTAGCACAGACCAATATTGAGGATAATTTAAAATGTCTGTGTCAAGCTCACTGCAACACACTGCTGTAAGAGTATAACCAGGAAGCAAGGACAAAAATAGGTTTAGCGCCACGCAGCACGGGAGAGAATGCAGCCCAGGAGCAAATGGATAAAAATAGACCGGAGGAAAAAAAAAAAACATGAATCGATTATCTTGCCGGGCGTGATGATTCATCGGGATCGTCGGCTATTGGATCGATGCATCGATTCAAAGCGATTATTATTTACACCCTAGTACACAGAGAGAGGAATGCATTCACACTGCAAGCAAACCCCTGGAGGGTCCAGATAGACAATTCGGAGATTGGCAGTTGCAAAATAGGACTGGACAATTA
This sequence comes from Cyprinodon brontotheroides, assembly GCA_018398635.1. Taxonomy (NCBI): domain Eukaryota; kingdom Metazoa; phylum Chordata; class Actinopteri; order Cyprinodontiformes; family Cyprinodontidae; genus Cyprinodon; species Cyprinodon brontotheroides. The sequence continues at coordinate 4,815,337 of JAGKQL010000025.1, forward strand.
AATGCATTTGCAATTAAACTAAAGCCATTCAAAAACTTTAGAGGCCCTTGATTCTTAGTAATGAAGAGAGAAGTCCTGTGACATTTGACAAGATGATGCAGAACCACAAAAAAACAAAATAACCCATGAGGCCAGAAATTTATATGTTAGGGATTCATCTAGAAGAAAATAGAGAAGATGAAAAACAATGTTCTCTGTCGTAAATTTTTGGTTCTCTCATCGAAATGGTTTCGCAAAACCAAATTCCGCTTCAAAAACTGGACTCTGGCATGGTATGGAGCATTTCGATCGTTCGGTGTGAAAGCGCTGTAGGTGAGAAGAGTTGGAAGGGGTCAGCCTTCTTCAGACATACAAACACGGGTATTTTGCAAGGGGAGGTCTGAAAGAACATCGCACTGTAGGGCTGAAAAAAAGAGCACAAATGGCAGCTTTCACATGCTGAAAATCCATAGCCTGAAGCAGACTAACAGTTCCTCCCACTCACTGATCAGCCTCTTTCTTTTCTTATTCTTTTGGCCTCCCTGCATCAGTCATCGTTCCCGCTTTGCTAAATCATGGAGCAGATTTCTTTACAAGCGCCAGCTTGGGTGTCATAGAGGAAACTGGCAACGTGTTCCTTTATGCTCGGTAAATGAGGTGAAAGGGTAAATATATACATAATGTGTCCTAGAAAAGCCCTGTTTCGTATAAGAGTATTTTTCTGCAGCAACAACTAAAACCAAAGACGGGAAGATGCTGGAAACAGACTATTGTGTTGCTCTAAATAAACCCATCTTTATTTGTTAGCTCTGCCCTGTAACTAATGGGATTTTCTTTGGTCGTCTGGTTGCTGACAGTCTCATGCATGCACAAGCCTCTGCTGGATCCATAATGCAGTATTAAGCATCCATAGCACGGCATATACAGGTATGGTTTATGAGCTGAAAGAAATCTGATTAGTTGCAAAAAATCAACTATTGAGATAAATGTTAATCAATTTAAGAATTGATTAATGGTTAACAGACCCTAAAGTGCCAATAACTGAAAATATAACAAACCAAGGGCAATAATTATGCCAAAATTACAAAATAAAGTATATGAATTTTGCATTTAAGAAGACAAACCCTGTGAATAAGCTCCACCAAGAAACCCCTAAGTGGCATAATTTCAGCTTAATCTGATATAAATTCTGTATAAAATGTGTTTAACCATTTGAACTGCCTTGTCATCCTCCAGGCAGGTAAAGGTTTAATGTCACCTTTGTCATCTAATTATTAATCAATCAATAGAAAAAGAAATCAACAAATTAATAAATTAGCAAACTAATCCTTGGTTGCAAACTAAATCCTGGGATTTCTTTTGGGCAGGTGGCATCACAACATCTTTTAAAAACCAGGACATTTTAAATAAAATCTTCTGGAAGGGTCTAGAAATAGAATAATTATCCAAAATGAATGATCAACAAACTGCTTAATCATTTATACACTTGAACAGGGGTGTGGGAAATAATCGTTTTGGCGATATATCGTGATATTCGGCTGCCCAATATAATATCGATCTTTCACTTCTATCGATTTTCAAAAAAAAAAAAAAAAAATAAATGGTTACATAAAACATTGATGGGTAAATGGGCTACCTCTGCACCACCACTCTGGCAGAGCGCTGTGGAGCCCTTTAACTATGCGTGCAGCACCAAATCTGTATTTGAGGCAGTCACAGTGGAAGAAAACCTCAAACAACATGGAAAATAATACCTAATCAATATTTTCTGATGAAAATATACAACACTTGCTGTTTTATCTCATCATTTGATTTTGATAGCTGGGGAAAATATGGAAATATATAGTGATACTGCAATATCGTGATAATATCGTATCGTGACCCAACTATCCCGACATTTATCGAATCGCAACACTCATGCCAATACTCACCTCTATACTTGAAATATTTTTCTTGAACATTTTAATCCCCATACTTTGATATTCACAGAAATTCTGTGGTGGATTCAAAGAAGCCTAGAAAGCTTGTGGAACGAGGAACGGTCAAAGATCGCTCGCAATGCTTGCTCCAACTTGGTAGAATGTTAAAAAAAGGGAATAATTTGAGTCCAGTTGCAAAAAGGAAGATCTGTAAAACACTGTTAGCAGAGTAATTATTCCATCTGTGAATATTTTTAAAACCACTCTCTATTTAATTTATTTGATTAAACCCTTGAAACCTAAATTTATAAGCATATATATAAAAATGAGTGTGTTTTTTTTCTCATTAAAGTAGTTGCCAAACTGAGGCTGTTAAATTCCTTCCTATTTAACTGTTAGAATGTTTGCAGAAACTTGCATGAGTGACATGTTCTTAGTCTGAACTCAATGTGTAATAATTGGCATTGGGGAAATGAATGCTCTATCTTTACTATTTGTGTAATAGAAACATTTAGTTGCATATTTTCAACCGAAGGCATTAAGTGGTAAATATACGTTGATTACAGATTAGATCATTCTGGAAATTCAGCCAGAGATTATGCTACTAAAACAAGAAGAAGATTTACTTTTTTTGGTGCAGCATATATGCAGGTGTTAACTTTGTGTTCAACTCAAAGTTAAATGCTCAGATATCAACTTTTTACCTGCCAGTGTTAAATAACACAATCAAATAAAAAAAATACTCTTTACCTTTAATGGGGGTACTAATATAAAAACAGGCCAAAAGGTGACAGCTGTAACGTTCAGAAAGAAAACTGTGTTTGCAGACTTTAAACCTTTAAAAATGGTTCCTTAGTAGAGAACTTTGGTAAAAAAAATAAATAAATAAAAAAATAAAGAAAAGAAGAGCTGACTGTGGCATTTTATGAAAAACTGCTGAAAATTTTATGGCAGAGACATTAAAATTTACAACAATGAAACTGCAAAGCATGGCATATATTAAACAGTTACCAGAGTAAACATTTTATTTTATTTTTTATGGTAAGTGCTGAAAAAAGCCTTATTTGAAACGAAGGGCTGAAAATAGCTGCAAAACCATAAAACTGTACTAAATAAAAGTGAACCTATAAATAAGGCATAGCAATAATGGAACAAAGGTTAAAAAAAACACTGAATGGTGTTAAAAGTACAGTATAAAAATATGTTTATAGATCTGTTTTCAATGCAAGCGTTTACGGAACCTCTGATGTGCATCGGTTAATTATTTCACAAAGGGGAACATCAAACCAAGTCCTACCCCCTTCTTTGCCTCTTCCTCCTGCAGTTGCAGCTGTTTAGCCAACCTGAGGGTACTGTTAGACAAGATCATTTAAATTGTTAAAAACAGAACTAACAATTTTTAAATGAACTCTAAAATAAGCTGGAAACCATTGGGGTGTGAAGAGACCAGTGGGGATATCTTCTTTTTTTTTTAAAAGCCATGCAGCAACGTTCTGAGTATGGAACCCTGAGTCAAAAACTACAGTAAAAAACAAACACCATTTTTCATGTCTCGGTTTTATTCCTTCTACAGATTCCAAAGAAAATCTCTGATTTTTTAAAAGCAGACGTCTGTTCTCATTGAAACAAAAATCAAATGCCACGCAGGCGCATTTGCTCATATGTTAAAAAACCAACAACACTTAAACTTGCATTTTGGTTGTATCCTAATATCCATAAACAAGAATTCTTTTTTCCCATGTTAAACTGAAATAAAATTTAAAAGTAATCAGTTAACTTTTTTTTTTTTTTCCAGTGGCCTCAATCCTCTTCCGTAGTACACTCATATTAAATATGCTGTCATAAAGATGATCAGCCAAACAGGATCTAAAATAGCCAAAAGCAGTATGTTGATTTAGACCTGATATTAAAAGGTTCTGATAAACCATGCAAAAAGCGGAAATTAGTTAAAGCATCATCATAGGCTAAAAGGATGTAATTTACAGCTCCTCCTATAATAAAGCTTAACATTCTGTAACATGAGCAGCGCAAAAAGCAGTATGTTAGGGAGTGGTAGCCAGGAAGATAGCTTCCATGTGCACAAAACAGAAAACAAAAGAAGAGCAGGACAAGGATGTATAACGATTTTTAATCGATTTAGATTTCGTTTGTGTGACTCAAACCATGTCCAAAGGGTTGGACCCATTCTTCCATTTCAATTTGAATGTTTTTCTAAACAAAAACAAGACTTTGATAGGCTACTGTATAAAACCTCAAACTCAACGTTATTCCTGACATTTTGAATTGGAAAAGCTTCCTGGAAGGGAAGCGAAACATCTTCAAACTTATAAACAAAGTCCAGTGGATTGTTTTTTAACTTTTTTTGGAATGACTATGACCTGGATGACTGAGAATCTTCATCAGCATATGTCCGAGTTCCGTAATTATAAGTATTTACAACTCATTGTGTAAAAAACAAGTAGGCGACTTTTCTGAGTTTATTTTCTGCTAAGACTCTAATTATTTATTTAACTAGATCATAAATCAAAAACTAAAACAGTGAGATTACTGGACTTGCGAGTTACAGAGAATTTAAATGTCTTTACTCTGATATAGCACCAAAGGGTAGCTGTGATCTAGTAACTGATCAAATGCAGCGTCCAATCAGTAACCGTTATTTATTTCTGGTTTGACCATGGTTTTTGCAGACTCCTTTAGACAAAATCAATTTAATTTAGCTCCAAGGATGGAGAGCAAGAAAAGCAGAGAAATGCATCAGGACAAACGGTAACGCGAAAAGTTGTCTAATATTAAGTGGAAGTCTAGGAGAAACTAGTAAATACTAAGTGATTAATTTTTTTTTTTTTTGTAAATAAAAAAAATTATATAGTATTAGTATGATGTGTAATTTATTTAATACTGTGAAATATTGGTTGTTTGACTATGTGACAGAATAGTCACATAGTCACTCCTTCGGGCTGGGCTCCATGTGCCTCGATTTCTTGGTCATCAAAAGGCTTTTTGTACTGCTGTTGGTTGACTCAGGAGACCCTACCAGGGGCATTTAGGCCTCCGACAACATACACCGCAAAAAATGTCAATCTGAATAAGCAATTTTTTCTTAAAATAGGTGCATTTTGTCTTGAATTTAGGAGGGAAGTGAGAAACTATGCCAATGGAAAAAGAAAATGTCCATTTAAAAATATGAAAAACACATACTTGTCTTATTTCAAGTGCATATTATCTAATTATCTTATTTTAATGCCTCCTCCGGGAGGTGTTCTAGGCATGTCCCACTGGGACTAGGCCCATGGGATGACGCAAGACATGCTGGAGGAACTATATCTCCTAGCTGGCCTTGGAGCTCCTCGGTCTTCCCCCTACAGAGCTGGAGGAGGCATCTTTGAAGAGGGAATTCTGGGAGTCTCTGCTGAGATTGCTGACCCAGTCCCAGATGGAGTGGAAGACGACAAGGTGAGACAGAGATCAGCGATGGCATCAAGTAGGAATAATTCATCTTAGTTTATTCACAAAGTGCCATTTCACAACACATGCCTTCTCAAGGATCTTTAGAGAGACAGAAGTTTCTGATAAACAACTAGTGAGGTCAGAAAAACATGAGAGTGGGTCAAATTTCTGCTAAACACCGATTCACTGTTACTCTGGGAAAATTATGGCTGGCAGACAGCAAGCCAGTCACTACAGAGTAGAATATGGAGCAGGGAGGTGCAGAGGTGAGAGAGAAACAAGACATTCTACAGAAAGTCTATAATAAAAGTCTTGCATGTTATTAGTCCATAAATAATAAATAAGATTAACCGATGAAAACATAAAAAATCCAAGGGGGTGCAAGCAATGTGACTGCCTCCCTCTAAGAAAGTAGGTAGTTGTATCCTATATTTGTGAATTTAAGGATTTGATCAAAAGGAAGAAGGCAGCAGGGTATGATGTTCTATCCAACTCTAGATATTGGCTGAACATCACGATCGGAGAACATCTGATTCTAAAGAAAGCTACTGCATCAATAATATCTGGAGGCGAGAAGAAGGCTGGGTTCAGCATGGGGGGGGGAAGTCAAGCTGTTTTATGAACGTTGGACAACAACAAGCAAGAGCTAAAACATTCAATAGGAATGTTACTTGGACCTAAACTTTAACTCATCTACCATATTGGAACAACAGTTTATCCTGTCTTGGAATGTATTCAGTAGAAAAAACCTTGCAATGGTGTATTTTTAATACATTTCAAGCAGCAATTTAAATGATTTAGGTCAGCTCTATGTATGTAAGGTTAAAACAAACTGAAACCCCAAAGCTTAAACGGACACGATCCGTCCTTGCAAACCAAAATGGTCTAAATTATCCACCATTTCTCATATTCTCACAAAGATCAGACGGCTCACTTGAGAACACAGCACTCCATCTACAGTATGATGAAAAGCAGCAGGTCCGCTCACTGAAACACGTCCCTCAGGTTCTGTCTCTTTTGTCTCTGCTGTGATAGCGTGTCTTGTTTCTTGTATCCTGTGATCTCTCGCTCCATCTCTCCTCGCAGCAAACAAAAACAACATTTATCACCTTCTCACTGAGCTTGCTATGCTGGATTAGGGAGCTCTGCATCACAGATAACTCAGACAGGAAGCCGGAGATTTCGCCACATTTCAAAAACCTCTCAGTCTCATGTGATCAACAGACTTCCCAAATACAGAGACAATGGCTGCCTTTTTTTCTTCAGTTAGCCATGAGAAGAAAGTTAAAGTTATTTTACTTCTTCCATAGTATCAAGTCCAAAAAAACAGATTAGTAAAATATGTTTTGTGTCGGTAAAGTATTGTAGGAGTAAACTAGTAAAGGGTGGAACCGTTTAATTCTTATACAACAGGGAGAGCTGACATTTCAGGAATAATTAACTGTGGTTAATGGGGTTTTTTTATGTTTATTTTATGACATTAAGCTTGGTAATCGTGATTTTTATTTATTGCGATACTCCCAACAGTTCTGCCGCACTAACTGATCTTATTTCCAAATAGAGCTTTTTTTCCCCTCATAATTTCTTGTGAAACAAAGATTGTTACATTGTTACATGTAATAGATAATAAAGCCTGAACAAAACAAGCAGGCAGAGCAACATTGTTTCTGCAATATTTATTGTGACACGTAAAGTAAACATAAGCTAAACCTCTCTTCCGATTGCCATGTTGTCAGGTTTTACATGTTTTAAGAGATAAAAAAGTCCTGCTTGATAATTCCTTGGACGCCTGAAAGAGCCCTCTCCAAGAATTAGAAAAGATAATGCTGCATATTTAATCATAAATGCCATCAGTGATAGCAACCTCTTGCTAATGATGATTGAAAAAGGTCAATACTATAATAAAAATGTAAATATTCCCAATTAAGATAATAAAGTAGAATCTGCATTAGTCCTCATAACCAGGCAGATAATTTAAAACATAATCTCGTCCAGGCCACTACTTAGAACCACAATTTAAACATCTTTATTTGTACTACCTTTACATACAGCAACGTGTTGAAACAGGGCAATACAATTCCCAAGTTAAACTAATCATCAAGTTAAAGGTGTACACTATGCAACCGGTGTTGATTTTCCAGCGAGGCTTCCCCCAGAGGGCGAAAGTAAAAGTGCACATGTCAGTGAAATATGCTCAGCTGTTCTCCTGGTTTCTCTAAAGGCCGCCAGGCGCTGTTGTTTTGAGCTTAGCAGACAGGCTTAACGCAACTAATCACCATGTCTACTGCGGTAAGTGACTATTTTGTTCCAATTTTCGAAGTTTGAAAATTTAGCATGTTAACTAACCATGATAACTGCATAAATATTGCCACTGCGCTAGCAACTGAAAGCATGCCTTTCACTGGGGCGTAGCAGTTCCGCCATAAAGCAAGACCGACTCTGGATGCATGTAACGCACGACTTCTGAGCCTGTGGGTGCGGGCCGAGGGCTCCTGCAATTGCAAGTACGGTATTTTCCCTACAGACCACCAGGGCGGCTGAGAAAACCTTTGTTCCACCCTGAAATGACTCATTTAATCATCCAAAACGCTATGGAACACATTAATTAACTGAAAAAATGTTGCATAGTATGCCTTTAAGCAATGAGAAGATTTGTTCCAATTTGAATGAAACTTATACAGAGGTAGACTAATAAGTCGTGATTAACTTTACTTTAATTGTAAGGAACTGGTAAATGTTCAGACTGTGCACCAAAGAAAATAAGTAGTGCAGTCGCAGCCATTTAAAATTTCCCCACTTTCCTTGATGGGCCCTTGGCTGGTTCTCTACAATTCCTTTTTAAATATCAATCTTTGTACCAAAATATTCTGTCATGATTTGTGGACATTAAGATCAAGACCCTGTAAATCAGTGAAAAGGTGGAGTCAGAGTAAAAAAAGTCGCTGGAAGTTGGAGGGGATTTTGCTGGGAGCTGCAGGGAAGTGGGCTGCCATTAGGCTGGCGTTTGACTGGGAAGGGTCATTTTGACTGGCTGCTACTGTAGCATGAAGGATGTATTGTTTACAATTGAATGCAGGATGATTACCTTCACAAACCTCCAACATACAGCATGGACTATATGGACATCCGTACATCCTAAATGGTTTCCACTTGCACCCTACATCTATTAAGATTTACACATTTTCAAAATGTCACATCTATCAGTCTCCATCAAGTGTTGGAAAAGCTATGAAATATGTCTTTAATATTATTCATTTCTAATTTTCTTCACCAAATGTTTTTACTGGCAGATGTGTTGGTGATTGCTTCATAACGTTATGGCTCAACTTATTCTCTGTGGAGCCAAAAGAAGACTGTGGAAGATTCCCACTTGGAAACTGTATTGGTTACATACTCGGTCCAAATGTGAACAACGATTTTTATAAACCCCAGATTATGGTGGTGTCCTGCAAACTTAAATGTTTTAAAGCAGGAATGCACCTTAAAGTTGCAAAAAAAGACAAACAAACAAAAAAGAATAAAGAATATTTTATTCTCAGAGAAATAAATTATACTAAAGTCCTACAAAAAACACTATCTGCAAGCTGTCAAGGTGTGACAGGGGCATTAGCCACTGTAACTCATGTCTGCAGGTCTACAGAGCTATGTGCAATGATGATGTGCAGACCCGGTGAAGCAATGCAGAGCACAAACTATGTATTGAGTCACTTTGAGCTGTGTCTTCAAAAGCATTCACTGCTCTCATAAAAATATCTTAACAAACTCTCCCATGCATTTCTGATTCCTTCCACAGATCAACCTACCAGACCATCTAAGGAGGGGAATGCGTTCCATTTTCTAAATGTACACTGTTAAATCAAGACCGTTCAGACAACTACAGCTCATACTTTTCTTAGCATATAATTCTAATAACTCATCAATAATAATTTCCTATGTCCTGTTACAGAATTGTACTGCGTAAACAAGCAGGATAAGAGCTGAACTTATCTGTATATTAATTCTGTTACACTTTAAATTGGGGATCATACAAGATATAGGAAATAAACACACTACAACTCAAAAAATTATTCTAAAATATTGCTTTAAAGTTTATAGCTCTGATGCCATGCACTGAGAAGAATCAGATGGAGTTTGGATGCTTTCCCCTGTGGATGTGAGGGCTCTCTCTGGGTACTCCAGCGTGTTCTCTACTGCCCAAACACATGGCCATTTGGTGAATTGGATTCTTTAAATGGCATTAGGTGTAGGTTTTCTGACCAGGGGGTACCACTGCTTTCTGTGCAGAAACTGCGGGAGTTGAGCAACAGCTTCTCAAGGCCCTTATAGACAAATGGTACAAGATACATGAATCTTAAAATATAATTTTCTTGTCATAAGCTTGTATCTAGCACATAATATTGTGGAATGTAACGGGAAAAACACTTCAGGCTGCAGGGACTGTAGTAAGTTTTAGGTTAAATGAAAAGTAAGACATCAAGATTCTTTAAGGAGAAACACAGACTGATTTACGTAGAATATTTTAGCAAAAGAACTTTCAAGCCTTTCAGGCTGGGAGCACTTTTATGTGTTTCAGTGCTGACTATCAAGACGGGAAAAGTCGAGATGTCATACAAACATCACACGTCTAAGATGTTGGACAGGAAAATATCTGACAATAGATTCACAGCTTTGGAGAGCAAGAAAAACCATGAATATTTTTACATATTCTCAGACTCCAGTGCCTCAGCTGTGATGACCCATGATTTTGTCCCATTTGCCTAACGTATCTCCATCTATCATCATTCCCATTTCTCTTCCACTGTTAGCTCAGTATGTACATCTCCACTTTGTGGTTTTACTCACTGTCATTTCTTCACTTATTTAGTACCAATACAACAGGGCTAGGTGTTAGGGTAAAGTACTAGATAATGCAAGATGAGAACGTGTGTGTGTAGCTTCACAGTCCATTCAACAGTTTAACAGCTATTGGAAAAAAAAAATGTTTTTCAGCCTTGAAGTGCAGGTATGAATGATTTCAAATCTCCTGCCAGAGGGCAGTACTCTAGCCTGGGTAAGAGAGTGGGTGACTAGAATGATGCGTCTGGCCCTGCTTTGACATCAAGTCTAAAAAACTGACTGATGGCTGTTTTTTAAGACCATTTGCAGTAGCCTTCTTCTTCATTTGGCATCAAGTGTACGATGGCCTGATGGCATCATTTATGTTCACCTTGATGCACTGGTAAATGTTCATTAGAGATTCAGAGATAATCCGGCCTTCATTATCCGTCCTCATAACATGATGACACTGCTGAGCCCTGCCGATGTGAAAGGTTTGGATAGTAAAGTAGAAGTCCACAGTGATGTGGACAACTTAAAATCTGGAACATGCTGCTATAGGTTTAGACTTTGGAGGACATGGGGACCCTCATTTCATCATTCTGCTTCATTCTCTCTCTATTCTCTATTCTGCAGAATCTGTTAGTTAAATCTTTAACGTTCTGCTCTCTCTGCTTTTCCTCAGAGTAGCTTTGCCTGCGTCCTTGCCTGTTTGGCTGTGACTCCATCCTGGAGAGAAACATCAGCTGTGCTGCTGCCATCAACACCTTTGTTTATAGATGCTGGAGATCAGCCTGTTTTCCAGTGTGGTCCTGTTTCTCCCCACCGTGACTGAGTGGATGTGCTCTCTTCGGTCCTCTGACATGGGAGCTGGCTCGGAGCTCGTCTGCATGGCTGTGTGTTTCCTGGATGGGGCGCCTTTTACAGCTGCTTTTTGTATCTCTGCTTCTGTCTCCTTGAACCCCAGTCGGCCTCGGCAGAAGGTGCGCTGCTCGCACTGAATTTTCAGTAAAATTGGTTCTGCTGGAGGTTTCTACCTGTTAAAAGGGAGTTTTTCCTCTCCACTGTCGCTTCTAAGCATGCTTAGTGTGAGGGATTGTATTTGAGTCAATGCAATCAACTGGTTTTCCTTAGATAGAAAAACTTTGAATCAATTTGACTGTATGATCTGGTGAACTGTAAAGTACCTTGAGATGACATGTGTTGTGAATTTGGCGCTATATAAATAAACTGAATTAAATTGAATTGAACATACTGTACTTCTTCTCCAATGTTAAACATTGGTTTATTTGTAAAAAGAGCTGAGTTATGGATTACAACCACAGATTACTTTACTACCACTGGAGATCAGCCCCATGTGTGTGCACCATCCACAAAAACAATGACATTATCTGTCATGAAGCCTACTTTAGTTGGGTTAATAGAGTATTTAATATCCACAGGGTATGTCGATATTCAAGAATGTGTTCATGGTTCATGGTCACTGGAGTGTAGTTTTGTCATCAAGTTGGTGGAAATGACAGTTCTGAAGGCTGAGCTAAGGCCCAGGAAGTGCAGCCTGGCATAAGTGTTCAGTTTCACCCGGTCCTGCGGGGCACTCTGAATTGTGACGCTGATGGTATAGTCTGTTGATCTATTTCTTCGTAGGCGAGCTGGGGCTGATCCAGCAAGGCACGTTACTTTGAAAAAGTAATTAGTTATAGTTACTAGTTACTTCTGCCAAAAAGTAACTGAGTTAGCAACCCAGTTACTCCACAATAAAAGTAACTAGGTGCGCACGGGTGAAAAAAGGTTAATTCTGCGACCTGAGTAACGTGCAGTAACGGGTTGTCGGCAATGGTAACTGCGTTATAGTTACAGTAAGAGAAATTATTTTCTATTATTCGTTACTAAAAAAAGGTAATGGCGTTAGTAACGTCGTTAATTTTTAACGCTGTTATTCCCATCACTGGCCATGACACACCTTTCATAGATTTTCCAAATCATAGAAGCATTAATTCAAGAGTTGCAGGACTAAAAATAATGAGGTACATAAAAAGACAAAAGGAACTTGAAGTAAATGATGCAGGATTTTTAAAAAGGAAAGAAATTTAAGAAGTTATTACAGTGAATGTATTAACAAATGCACAGCTGATATATTCATTATATCACCATTATGTTTTTTCTTATCTGTTACCAAATACACTATGGTTAAATCACCTCTGCATGCACAGTTTAAATATTGTAAAGACTCAAATAAAAATTATATTATCTATTTATTTTTAGAAACACTCTATAAAATATCCCAAAGATAGATAAAGCCAGAATGATTGTTAGGAACCAGCTAGCCAGACTCTGACTAAAGCCAAACTTAACAGATGAGCAGTTTATGTCCTTTGTTTTCCCTTCCTAGGATGACACAAAGGAAAGCTGTTACTACCTGCTCTGTATTTACCTATGCCACCCGCTCCAAGACTTTTGAAACAATATTTACTTTAGGCTCTTCCTGCTGTCTTATGTCTTTCAGGGCTGTCACACAAGAGAAAGACAAACAGTTTTTTTTTTTTTTTACTTAAGCAGTTAAAAGAGTCAAACACCTAAAGATAAAGTAAATAAGGTAGATGAAAAATTGACTTTTTGCATTGCTTTCTAGCAACATTGCCTGGAACGGTCATTTCTCAGAGCCTTGATGTTAAAGTGAAAGCAAGGAAGAAATGCTTCTAATAAAAAAAAAAAAAAACGTGTGAAAAAGAAAAACTCAAAATGAGAATGTTATGAGTACATTATGTTTTAAAATTTTACTTTTCATTTTAGGTGTATCATAATTTAACGTAAATATTAGAAGTAAATATTGCTTTCCTCTAAGAAACTGTATTAATTTCAAAATTAAAATTCTTCAAACTATCTGCAAACCTTTATATAGAGTGAAAATGCAGATATATGAGCATCTAACTATTAATTTATGTTTAAAGATACTTTTTTAGGGTTAGGTGTAGGAATAATGATCATTAGCAGGTAAAGTGACGAGAATATCTTACAGTGCTAATTCTGTTTCATTTACAATAGAAAAATGCATGCCAATTAATTCTTCCATAAATAAAGGCAGATCCCAGTAGTAGGAACCCCATTTCAGCAAGAATAGCAATGAGTCCCACAAAAAAGACAAAAAACTGTTCAAGGATATCTCGAAGAACAGGAAAAGTGTTGAGGCATTACCCGGAGCTGTATACAAAAATGGAAATGATTTACTTCAGAAGTCAAAAGCTGAATGCGAAAGGTGCATCAGATCTTTGAAGGGTTGTAGGTAGGAAGCCATGGGGATCGGCTAACTGTTGCACACAGAGAACAGACTAACTGCCGTCAGCAACACAAGCCAATCACACTATAGTGTGTTTATCTGCTTTTTGTAAAGCAGCAATGTGTTCATTGCCAGAGGCTGCACTTAATTAAATGGTGAAACATTTAATCAGATTCAAACAATAGAAATTGCTAAAAAAAAGAAAAAAATTTTCAAAAAAGGTAATTATTGCCACCTTCATTAAGACTTTGGAAGTAGTTATACAGGTTAGGAAAGCAAAGAGACTTTTGTTTTTCCAAGTCAGGGTCCCTACAGCATAAGGCAAGTTAAATTCAAGACTTTTTAAGACTTTTTCACGCCACTTGAAATAAAGATTTAAGACCAAATTCACAAGAAACACAAGAAAAACCTGCTTGCGACAACTTAACCCAAAGGTTTATTTTAACATAAACCACTGCACTAAAATGTTTTAAATTTTGAAAGGCTTCCCATACAGGAAGAAAAGCTGAAAACACACACATAAATGACAGATATTTTAATAATTATTTAACTGAATTCACAAACTTTGTTTTAGCGGGGAACAAAACAAATCAGTTTTAAAGCCACAACATAACCAGTGCTAAGTCTTTTTTGCAGCTATTTTTCTTGTATGTATCGTTTCTTAGTATGTTTGATTTGGTGATAAGTGGAGGCGCAGCAGAGACAAGAGGTGGAACAGAACTGAGAAATACCGCGCTGCTCTCGCTGGGTTTAACTCCATTTACATGTTTCAAGGCTTGCGTACATGTGCCGCTACTCCTCTGTCTTTGATTCCCATCGCTCGAGCTTGAATCGCTTCTGCAAAAAAACACACTGAGCCTCATGTATGTTCACTGGTTTTAGCCATGGAGAAAACTCTTGGCTGGATAGAAACAATTTTGGCTACATTTACACTTGCTCATATTTTCCAGACAAAAGTAAGTGGCGCGATCTCCCAAATGTCCAAGTTGCAACGCGTTTTTTGTATCCCGCTATCTGACGAACCAATAATGGCGAAGCATTGATCTTTTTATAAAAAAAAGGTCAATTATAATGTTTTATTCGATTAAAAAATAAATAAGTAATAAAAATTATTCTATTTATGATGTTTTAAAAAAATTAAGACCTACTTAAAAGACTGATTTAAGACATTTTAATACTAATTAAGGCCTTAGTTTTTGTATTTTGAAGAATTCAATGCCGCTTAAAACTTTTAAGACCCCGCAGGAACCCTGAAAGTGGAAGTTCTGTGACATATTAACAAAATTGAAATTCACACTTTATCTCCAGGACCTAAAAAAACTGTCTCTAGTATCCCAGTACCAAACATCCAGTGGGATCCTGGTCACTTTTGGCTCCTGGGAGTAAACAGCCTTAGCAGCATGGGAAGTCTTCCTGTTTAGGTTTGGGGTTTAATGTTGACTTGGATATATGATCTTTATATCAAGCATTGCACTGGTACTAAAAGAGCAGTCTCAGTTGAGTTTCAAATGATCTATATCTGATATATCTACTCTTAAAAATATGGTGTGACTCCTTCTTTTTGGAGACCTAAACTCTATCTTCTTTAGTGCACTCGGGCAGATGCCGGCGAGTGAATCCTCTTGCACAGAGAGCTCCAGTAGACAACCTTTTAAGTGTGGTTACAACACCATGCTTTGACTAATGTAGTTTAAGTGGTGAATGTTGTGTAATAATAGATTATTCAATCCCTCAAAGCACTGCAGAATCTCACTCCGAATGCTCACAAGTAGAAGCTGGCAAAAAGAGTCAATAGCATCAATAGCTCATATACACACATGACCTGACTCAAGGTGGCAAACAACTGCGGTATTTAAAAGCAAAATCTAAAGACGCCAACATTTTTAAAAGTGAAATGAAGTTCAGTCCTTTGATTTTTACACCACAAACACAAAGAAACCACAGAGCAATTTAGTAGAAGCAGGCAAAGAAATGCTGAATGCACAAGAGGAGAAAAATAATCCTAATTAATCTTCCTCACCTTTACCACTGTGGTCTTTCAATATTGTTTTCATTAGAACTGAAAATTAAAAATCAGTAGAATAATGAAATTCAGAACGTATTGCCATTAAGAGTACTTCTGTTTGCTCTATAAAAGAAATCCATATATTGCTGCCAGAGGTGACTACTGTAATTCATTAGTGTAAGTGCCGGTATGGATAAGGATATGTAACACAAAATAAATCACACTAGATCTAGTGCAGGATACAATCAATATCCATGATGCCAATTATTAATTTATTTCACTTTTTTATTGTAACCTCTTCAACTGATTATGGTATATAATTTTAACTGCATCAATATATTAGACATCAAATAGGCCTAATTAAAGTCAGAGTAAAATGCCACGTCAACAGGGATGTGCTAAAAGCTCTTTGGTTCTAAAATCAATTGCTCAGCTGTTTCTAAAGTTAAAAACAGGAGTTCAGGATATTTGAAGTTATGTTTGTGAGTGCAAGATTATTAATCCTACTAAAATGTGTTTGGTCTGAACAATATAGTCTTCGGAATGCAAGATATTTATTAGTAAATTAATCTACAGTTTAGTGATCCTATTTGAATAATTAATGATTAATTGATAGTAGGGATGGAGCGGTTTTATAAAAACTGCGTCGAACTGTTGATTCGACTGTCTCGGTTCGGTTTGCGTGTGTTTCGTTCGGTTCATGCACTGCTCCTTTTTCTCATAAGTGACGTTTACACTCCGCAGAGCCCAGAAGGTGGCGGTACTGCGACCAATGCCAACCACCAGTAGTAAACAAGAAGAAGAAGCGAAGCAGCGTAGCCGGGTGTGAGGAAAAATCAGGTTGTTGTGTGGGTATTGAATGTCAAGTGGGAAAGAACAGGAGTTGGAAGGCGGCGCCAGCAACACTTTATAGGTCTGCTGTATGGGATACTGCATTTAAGAGTGGCCTGCGATGGAAAGCGGAAAGAAAGTTGTGGATAAAAGTGCAACAGTGTGCAAGCATTGTGCAACACGTTTTGTTTATGCTAACATCAACGTACCAACATCTCATGCTAACCCTGAAATCTCACATACTCCGTCAGCGCTCCGCCCCGCTGCGCTCCAGACCGGCTGCTCAAAGCAAAGCCTACAGCCTCCACTGTGGCTCCCGTCCGCTCCGCTCTGAGTTCCTTGGAGATCGTAGAGGGCATTCACGAGATGATTAAAATCAAAGCAGCAAAACATGCGGAAATGATCCAGGATTTCCCCGGATCACTAAAAATAATTACAATTCGTTAATTTTTTTTGGATCTTTTAATTAATTTCATTATTTTTTATGGGATTTTGGTGTAACAATCAACATATATCGAACCGAACCGAAAACAGTGACCATGAAACCGTGAACCGAACCGAACCGTGGATTTTGTGAACCGTTCCACCTCTAATTGATAAGCATCCATAAACTGACATCACCGCATGCCCAAAAAAAAAAAATAAATCAATTTATATTACATGAGTAAGCTTTCAACAGCAGCTGTAGTAATGGAGTCATGAAAAAAAGTCCATCAATCTGCATTGACTATTTATGTAAAACTCTGCGCTTTGCTGCTGTTTCCTAAAGAGGCATCCAGCAGATTAATTATTCTAATTATTTAACCAAATTAACACCTGCTTTAAGGTGATGTGGTACCAGATGTGTACTTTAAATAAAACGGTGATTGGATGATACAAGTTCAGTCATCAGGTCTATAAGAGGAGATATTTGCAGATTTTGTGAGAAGTGGGGGCGTGGATGTTCTCTGCCAGGGCCATACTTACTGCAATCCACTAATCTGTATTAAAGCCATCTGGATTTCCAGCCACAGGGACAGCAGTTATCACAGCTCAAAGAAACCCGTTTCAGCTTTATTTCCCCTCTTCTTCTCACTGATCTAACATTTGTCATGTTTGCATCCCACTTTAAATACTTCCTGTTTGCTTTTAAGGTCTATTTTTTTTGGTAAAGTATAGCGATATGGTAATCAGCTTTTGCTCCATTTTTAGAAATTAATCATTATGACATAATTAATGATGCTGGAACTCATAAAGCTGCAAATGCAATTAATGTCACAACACGTAAGTGAAAAGAAGAGATAATCATCTATCAAAGAAGAAACTACAATCCTTACTTCCAGACAGTATAGGAATATAAAAAGTGATTATGTGTATCATTATGTGTGCTTAAATCCTTTTTTTAAATCCATAATAAACATGCTGCAGAGCTATAGTTGTCTGTAAAACGGAGGATCTTTGAGAGCAATAACAATGGCCCTCCAGCCCACTCTGACTGCTTTCTATATGCTGCCAAAGGCAATGAGAAACTTCTGAGTATCTTAAATATGCACTTAGACACAGTCTACCGACAAAACCCTAGGTAGAGGGAAATGGAGTGGAATTGCTTTTAGGGAGAAGCTCTGCTTTAATATTCAGTTATATCAAAAAGCAGAAAAAAAAACAAGTTTGGCTCTGAATTCCCTGTTGAGGTATTCACAAAAATATGTTGAAAGCAAATAATAAAGACCTTGGAGAGTCATGGTGTGTTTACTGCGAATGAACCGGCAGACATCAAACTGGAGTCTGAAAGCATAACAGGCTGGGAGTCTTTAATAGAATCCCATACAGTCCTGCTCAACTGTACCGGTCTGCATGATTTAAAAGAGGGGTTCAGAATGCTGCCCTTTGTCTCTGCAGGGCATTATTTAGATCTTACTTGCCGGCATGAAAGCTTTCCAGTGTCCGAGTTATTTTCAAAGGCCGGTAGAGTCTTAACGAAACAAAAATTTTATGTCCCACCCCCCTTAAATCTCACCCTTCCGCCCTTCATGTCTGCTTCGTCCTGAGCCAAAATAGGAACAACATCAAAATGACCCAACTGGCAGCCAACTGTAGCCTCTGAGCAAGAATGAAATTGATTTGAAAATCCTCCACCAGGCCAGATTGGAACAGAAGGGATTATTGTGCTGATTGTCCTAATACTGTGGCCTTCCCCCCACACTAATTCCACCCATCATACCCCCACCACCCGCAAACACAAATACAAACACCTCCTTCTTTTTTGCATCTCCTTTGTTTTTTTCTCTTCATTGTTCCAAAACAGAGTCTCTATCCACCGGCCAGACTTTGTGCTCACAGCCTGAATCAAGTCATGACAGCACAGCTGGACAGTGCAGTGCTAGTAAATCGAAAGAAAGAAAACAAAAAGAAGCAGAGGGATCAGCCTGGATGGCAGATAGATGGAGATGATGGCGCGTAAAAAGTTAGGAAACTGTAAAAAAAAAGAAACAAACAGGAAAGCATACTTTTGAACTGATGAACAGTAGAAAGAAATGGAGTGTAAAGGTGCCTTGGGGCCAGGAATTCCCAAATTATGTTGCACTGTTGCCCCCTGTCCGGAAATCGGGAAATTGATTTATTTTTTTTCTGCCCATCATTTTCTCCCTTCTACCCGGAATACAGTCTGGACTACAGTATATCACTGAGGGTCAAATTCAACCAGGGTCGTACTAATAGAGTAAACCTACCTCTGTTTAAAGTACTTATAATAATTTGCTTTACCATGAAGGTAAAGATTACAATTCTTCTCTGTAACAATCAAATGTCTCTCCTGCTCTATTTCTTTTATTCTATGGTTCCAACATTTACATTTTTTTCTGTATTCATCCTGTGTTTATCAAGTTGTCAGAATGGATGAAAATTAAAAGGACAAAAAGTCCTTATTGTTGGATTGTTGAACAATCAAAATCCTACGTATATAATAGATGCTTTCTCATCAAAAACAAAGGTAAAGTACAAGCTTTTTAAAACTAGATCTTCGGTAAAGTGAACCCGAAGTGAGTATCAGCGACTTCCAGGAGATCACAAGAAATTTGACCTGACTCCGCCAGATGGATTTGCTCCGCATATCCATCTGGAAACCTTCCGTCGAAGTAATTTTGGTCAGGGGCGAAAATACTGGTTAGCTGATTTCGCCTATGTAAGGTGATAGACGGCCAAATAAACCAATCAGATCAACAAAGCATATGACGTATTAACAGAGCGACGACAAAAACAGGAAATCCGGCTGCCAGGCTACTCTTTAACAATGCCCAGTCGGGTGAAGAGCAAAACCATCTTTTTCCTCTGAGAAAAAGCCTCCAGAGCAGTGTTTTGCCTCTTTTCAGTGAAGAAATACTTGTAATTCCGATAAAACTTGCTCTTCGATAGCCACGCTTTCAACGCTAGTTTCGCCATCGGCTGTGCTTCGGGCTATGTTCTTGTAGACTGAACCGTCTTCGCTTCAAGCGCGCTATACACCTCAACCCGCCAAAGCCAACGCTGATTGGACGCTCGCTTGGTGAACGGCTCCAAATTTTCTTTTACGGAGTTCCAGTCTCCAGTCTGATTAAAGAAGTGAAACCTTTGAAAGCTCGCGAAGATCAGGATGGTCTCACGAGGTTGTGAGAGAGACTTTGTACATGCCTCAGTAATGTTTATCATTCAACAACAGAACTGAGCCCCAATGTCAGCTCCAAGGTGAATTGAAAAGTCTGTTCTAAAGCCAAAAAATCCTGAAGGAGAACGTCCAACAATCAGTCTGTGACCTTAATCTCAAACATATTTGGAAGCTGCAGGGCAATGACCTGAAGCACATCTGCAAGTCCATCTCCCGACGGCTCAAAAACAACAGGATCAATGTTTATATGTGATCCCGTCAAATAATGTATTTAAACACATTAAACTGTTGAACCTAAATAGGTTCTTTACATTAAAATTTTCCAGTCCTGCAGAATTTAAACATTTTTATCAGGAATTCCCTCCTATTTCAACAAAGAGGGGGGGGTGAAACGCCTCTACACAAAAATATAAGATTTAAAGGAAGATATCATAAACTCTTAATGACCGTTACTGCCTAGGGGGGAACAAACATCAAGCTTGGAGGCAATTACTTTCTTACATGGGGGATTGCCTTAAAAGCCATTGTTTTAAAAGTCCAAACAATTCAATCTGGTTTATTTAGCCAATCTTTTATAAGCAAGAATGACAAAAAGCAAAACAAAAATATCTAAAAGGCTAAGTACTTCTCTCCAAATCACAACAGCTAAACATATCTTTGTTTGATGTCAATTAAGTGCAGTTATTCTATAATATATGGTGCCTTTTCAGGGATTATTTGGTAAGTTTTATTTCAAGCTCTGTGACCTTGGTTAGTCAGCTGAATGTTTCAAAGCAGCAGGTGCAATCAGCCTGTACCACACTTGAATGATGACATCTAATCAGCACCACTTGTCAGTGGTCGTCTTTAACTCAGCTACGTGCAGTAAACTTATAAAGAAAAATGTTTCTGTGTGGCTGATATAGCTTTGACATGAAAAGTGAGCAAATCAAAGAATCAAAAAATGTTTTCATTCCTTCAAGCCCTGTTTCAGACATAATACATAATATTATATGTATCATCAATTATACATGTTTGTATCATTTGTAATTTGTATGGATTGTCTGAAATAAACTAATTGATTCATTGATTCTTCTGAATAATATTATGGTGGTACACCTCGACAGTTTAGCTGTGCAGTTAATTGCATTTGGAATATAATGCAATTCAACAAAACAAAACTTTCAAATTCCAGACCAACTTAATTTTGGTAACATTAAATTTAACAACACTAAGACACTGACCTTTTTTACTCCAGCCCTTTATGCGGCAGTGGAAGACAGAGTTGCAGCTAGCATGCAGATCCATGCTTGCAAGTAAAAGTAAAAAATTTCAAAAGTAAAAGTAACATTTAACTTTGACAAAGCACTCTGGACAAGCAAGCTTTGAAAAAAAGAAACCTGGGAGCAAAAAATCGACATGCTTTTTGCAGAGAAGATTCAACAAAAGCAATCTCAATACTGCTTAAAACAAAAAAAATAAATACATTTCTTTTTAGAATAAAGGGAGCAGTTGCTGTTACAATACACCTAAATAGATAGCGGGTTTCCTCTTGATACGCAGTCAGCATCTGATTTAGCTTCTTGTTGTTTGACCTTCCGCCTCATTGCTGACATTTGTAAGGTAATGTTTTTGTTTTTAAGAGGTTGTGGCTCATTAACCTTTTTATTTTACTTTATAGTCCTCATTATGTTATGTATTTCTGATTATGAATCTTTGTATGCAACTAATTATCTGCTAGAATGATATGCTAGAAAGAAGAGGTTTTTTTTCAAACAAAATTCTTTCAGTTACTTTTTATGGCCCCAATTTAGCTCCATACTTATATATATAAGTAAATTTTAAAGTATATTTAAAACAGAACTTTAAAAAATGTCCAATGTCCACAATCTGGATATGTTAAATAATCTATACCAGCTTTAGATTAAGCTTTTTGCCCAAAAACTCCAAATTTTCAATATTTCACTTGCCACAGAGTCTGCAGATATTGAAGAAGAGAGCGCTAAGTATTTTAGTGACTCAGAAGTGTTGGGAAAAAATGGCTACTCTGCTCCATTAATGTGAAACCCGTCTTTAGCTAATGCCAGCCTTTCAGGATAAACTTTGCACTCGTTGAATTTTTTAGTGAGTCTCAAGATTTCAAAAATACAAATACACTCAAACACTAACGTATACACTTTTTTAAAACCCTTGCTTTATACCGGAAAGCATTTAAAAAACTACTGTCAACGGATGCTTTGATTTTGGAAAACAGCTTTACTTTAATCTCTTCCAATTTGAATGAGACCACTCAGGCATGTTGAGGACTTGGTTAGGATGTTATCTGAACATTTCTACTGCTATGTTTTTTGAGCCATAACCAGACTTCATGAAAATGTAAAATGGTTCAACCTGAGAACAACACAGCATCCACAGATAAAGCAACAGGGGAGATGCACGAGTGAAATTTCTGTTCTGACTGGTGCAAGCATGTGACAACGCGTAAGTTGCAGTCAATGAATGGGCAGATAAATAATAGTGCACGTATAAAAGAAAACACCTTTAAGAAACAAGATCAAACAGGTTTACTGTAGATAAAAATGGGACAGGGTGTGTGTACGGATGCTCAAGCTTTCACTGACACTTTCAGTTTTAACTTCAACTCAAAATGATAAACTTATCTACCTCAAATCTTACATAATTTTATAATAACTTCAAAATAAATGTTTGCATTTCAATTAAGTATATATGAAGGCGACATTGGAGTATCCAAATGAAGGTTGTTTATAAGGTCCTTATCAAAATAATTGTACAGTAATTTAGTAATTGAGTATTCATTAACTGATATGAACATACTTGAAAATGTAGGATTAGCTAAAAGGACGACCCATTCAGAGTAGAAAGTAAAGCAAAACCAGAGGGAAAAAAAAATCCACATTTTGCTTTAAAGCAACAGATGCGTTTTTTGAAAATAAATGTACTCTTTATAACTCGTCAAGTGGTACCATTTAAGAGACTAATGTCTCAGTATGATCTGGAAAAACTAATCCATGCATTTATTTTTAGTCGAATTGATTACTGCAACGGTGTTTTCACAGGTCTGCCTAAAAAGTGGATCAGACAGCTGCAGCTGATCCAGAACGCTGCTGCCCGTGTCCTCACTAAGACTAAGAAAGTAGAGCACATCACCCCAGTTCTAAAGTCCTTACACTGGCTCCCTGTATCTCAGAGAATAGACTTTAAAATACTTCTGTTATTCTATAAATCTCTGAATGGCTTAGAACAGGGGTGGGCAATTCCAGTTCCTGAGGGCCGGTATCCTACAGCTTTTAGATGTGTCTTTGGTCAAACACACCTGAATCAAATGACTGAATTACCACCTCAATATGCTGTCAGTTTCTTTAGTCCTCTTAATCATCTATTTACTTGATTCAGGTGTTTCGGACCAAGGACACATCTAAAAGTTGCAGGATAGTGGCCCCCAGGAGCTGGAATTGCCCACCCCTGGCTTAGAACCTAAATACATCACAGACTTGCTATCAGTGTATCAACCCTCCAGACCACTCAGGTCTTCTGGCTCCAGCCTGCTCTGCATACCTAGAACCAGAACTAAACATGGAGAAGCAGCATTTAGTTCCTATGCTCCACTTATCTGGAACAAACTTCTAGAAAACTGTAAAAGCGCAGAAAAGTTCCTTTAAATCAAGACTAAAAACACATTTGTTTAGGATTGCTTTCAACTGTTCTAGTTAAATAGTTCAACTAAAACATATTTTCTTTAGTCCAACTGTTTTTAATATTCTTTTTTGTTTCTGCATTTTTTATTTTATTTTATTTATTTTTTCCTCCTACTTGCTTTGATTCTGTTTTATCTTCCCGTATTTTAATCATACAAAGCACTTCAAATACATTGTCTTTTGTAATTGAATTGTGCTATACAAATAAATTTGCCTTTGCCTGCCTTGTCTTGCCTTGTCTTAAGGTTCACCAGGTTCAAATTTACAAAAATATATATATTTTATTAAGTGCTTTTTGTCTCTGTTAGCAAAATAAAGGTCAGTCGTAGCCTCAAATTGGAGGAGCTCAATTTCAAATCAAGTGCAACAAATGATTAACCAGGGGGTATGGTGGGCGTGCTTTGGTGGTGCATTGGTTAGACCCATGTATGGAGGCCTTAATCCTCGACGCGGGCAACACGGGTTCGAATTTCACTAATTTACTCACTGGCATTGCATTTTGCTTTTTACTCAATTTCAAGAGCTTGTGATTTGTAAGACATGTTAGATTAGAAAAAAAAATAGTTGTTATTGAAATGATGTGGGACTGACATATTGTAAATCACCTTATCGCATATTGTTATAAATTTATAATATATAGGTAAAAGAGGTCATACTTACACCCATTGCCAGTTATACTTTTACTACTGAAGAAGAAACATTTAAGGAGCACTAATTTCTGCTACAGCTAGTCCCTGAAAGTGTGAGTTATCAATGGCCGTTAGAACTGTTGTCACAAATTTGCAATATACCTACATTTCTATTTATTCATTCTGCAATAGTCAGAGAAGCAATCTCAATTTGGAAACTGCTGCAAAGTCAATGGTTGAAGAGCATCAAGGCGCAGCAAAAGGTCCTGCAGCGCATTTTTGAGCAGCAGGAGTAGAACGTCTGAGCAACCGAAGCAGCGCCTTGCCAGCTTCTGAGCATCTGACGCGCGTGATGCGCTTCAGGAGCAGCAGCTGCTGGAGTAGGAAAAATTTAACTTTTGCTGCTCGACGCTCCACATCAACCAATCAGAGAGAAGGTCCACCACATGACTGGGCTGGGTACCGACTTTATGGTACCAACCAAAATGCTTCGGTTCTACAGAGTATTGAAACATGCCTCGTCTTTCGATTTGCCAAGTTTGGTGGAATTGGCTGCGCTTGCCAGCGAATTTGCATCATCCAGGAAAATACACACAGGTGGTCACGCCTACAGCCAGGTTTCATGTGTATCTGTTGGCCGAACTGGTTGCGGCGTCATGGAACCCTTTAAAAATCCCCCCAAGGTCAAGTTTGACTACTTTATTAAGACTGATGCCAATAGTGCCAATGCAATACATCGTGCAGGAAACAATTTAAGAGCTGAAAGTTGCTCGTGTTTGGCTGCAAGAAGAAGCGGACACGGCAGTAGCGAGACCATCCTTCTCTCAGCAGCCCGTGGGCAGAGGAAAGCCAGAGCGGAGTGAATCATGCTGCTCACACGGGCCTTGTAGGAGCAGCAAATGGCGTCTGCTGCTTTCTTTTGCTACTTGTACCAGCTTCTGGCGTAGCCGGCTACAGTGCAGCTTTGTTGCTCTGGCTGGGCGCTGGGTCGAAAAAGATGTCTCTGACGCCGGTGGGCTTGGAGCTTCTCTATCCTTTATTTGCCTTTGCAGCTATATTTGCTGTGATCAGTGCGGGAATAAAGTCGTTTTATCTATGTTTTTAAATTGGGAAAATCCCCGGAAAACTTAATCCAATGCAGTCAGTTAATCCAGAATTACCATCCTGCCTTCCAATATTGTATTTCTGTCGGAGCAGCTCCAGACCCCCTAACAGTGAATATTGGAGACACTGACTTTGTTTTGCAACTGTTCTTCTTCACTGAAAAAAAAAAAAAAAATGTATGTAAGAGGAGAAAAATGCAAATGGAAAAATCAGAGCTTGAAATAAAACTCAAGATTTGAACTTTTTTTTTATGTTGTGTAATTTTTCTTTTTCTTAAAATTTGATATTATAAAACTGGTATCGAAAAAAGTATTGTTCAGGAACCAGTATCGAAGTGAAGGTATCGGTATTGGTACTGGCACCGAAAATCTTTGAACAATACCCAGCCCTACACATGACATTGCTGTGTTTTTACAGGGGAGGGAAAGACCAAGAAAACCCGGGGATTCTTTAACAATGTAAGAGAAATTGATCATCGCTGTCATCTGGTTATTTATGTTATCAGTATAGAGACAGGAGCAGAAAGGACCTTGCCTTGAGGAGGATTAGCGAGGAAATTGAGGTCTCTGGTAAGATATCCAGGCTTTTATGATTGTACAGATAAACTGTCAACCTACTGCTAATTTCATGCTGCCTAAATAAATGTGTTTATACTAAGGATGTATGCAGGAAGAGCTGGAAGAATAGGGTAGCTCCGCCCAATGTGCATCAGACCCACCTTTCGACTGCACAGCTGGAGCAGCAAAGATGCTTCAGCCACACGTCAGAGCTAAACTTGTACAAGCATAAAAAATGAAGCAGCACGTGCATTTTTG
The DNA here is from genome assembly GCA_018398635.1 of Cyprinodon brontotheroides. Taxonomy (NCBI): domain Eukaryota; kingdom Metazoa; phylum Chordata; class Actinopteri; order Cyprinodontiformes; family Cyprinodontidae; genus Cyprinodon; species Cyprinodon brontotheroides. Next base: position 4,841,472 of record JAGKQL010000025.1, read on the forward strand.
CTGCTCCTGCTGCGTGCGGTCTGAACATAGAATAATGCTTACTGAGCCAAAAGCCAGCCCAACACATCCCTAAGAGCCAAAAGCCAATAAAAGGAAACCCAGTCTGCATAAACAATACCTAAAACAAAGCATTATAACATCTTTATTTTGAGCTGTTTAAAATTGATGGAGGCAACTAAAGCTTCTTTACTGTTTACAAAGTTAAAACATTTCTAACAAGCTGACAACAACAACCCATCTTTGTACTAGATACATGAAAAAAAGAAATCTACCTTTCATTACGACAATGTGTCTGTTTATTTATTAAGTATTTCAATTAGTTCAGTAGAGAAAACATTGAAAAACTTAAAGGCTTAAATGCATTTCACTACAAGACTTTAGATATTTAAACATAAACTTTCCAAATCTACATATTTTTAAGTGATGGAAGTGTAATTCTGCTCGTAAAGAATCTGAATAACAGATCATAACTTCAATTGTTACGCAGTAAATATTTTGAAGAATTGAGGCCATCTGGTTGAGTGGAGACATACTGTGCGATCAGCTTTCCGCTCTGTGGAATCTGCTGGTATATGCAACTTATTTGCTGCATCTGGGAAGTCTTTGTTTCTGTGTTGAAATAGTGCAGCTCTTTGGAGTGTGGCTAATGTGCACATCTGCGGTGAAAGATGCAACCGTCAGAGTTCGATAGTTGGTGCTTTAATAATGCAAATGAAAGTAACTGCATGTTCGGGCATTGTAAATTGCATTAGGTCTTGAATTAGACTAGCATCAGGTCTTGTGTAGCGTCACGGCCTCAAGCAGGATTCACCTACATAAAATCTGGCTGAGTATGATTTAAATTAAAGGCAGAGTTCTGGGAGAAGTTATGATGAAGATCCTTTGGGGTGAAGAAAAAGTGCAGAATCTCCTTGCCTGAATATAACAAGCCAGACAGGGTGCATTGTTAACGTGCGGATAATTGACCCAGAGGAGTGTGATCGCTGAGACTGTGTCATCAATGGTTTAATAAGCAATTGTCAATTATCAGTTTCTCCCGACACTGCAACCAGACCCTGCAGGCGCTAACGGTGACAGGCTAAGAACAAGCTATTAAAAAACAGAGAATTTCGCAGAGGAAATGGGTTCAAGAAATGCGGAGACACCTTTTTACCCATCTTACTTGAGATTCTTTTAGCATCCTTCAGAAGACTGAAAGAAGGCTCATTTTGCTTGTCCGTGGCATACTTTTAAAGAAAGAAAAAAAAGCAAAGCAACACAAAGCTGGCTTTGGAGTATTGGATTTTTTTTCTGTGACCTAAATCTTATGGGTCTGAACATGACTGCTGGGACACAGGCCTAGATTTACCATGCAGGGACTTCTGTTCATGCTTTCCAGGGCCAAATGTCATATCAAGTAGATACAAATTAAAAATGCTCTTCCCCTATCGATCTTTGGAAAGATTTGACCGCCTGGGGACAAATGTATGACTTAGATAGCTCTGGTACTCTTTGAACTAAGAACAGAGCCTCTAAATCATTAAAGAGTGGAAAACTAGGGTTTCTGCTAATTACTTCTCAGTGGGGTAGAGATGACAAAAAAGACATCATACAGTAAAAAGTAAAAGTAAAAGATCTTATTTAAAAAATGAAATTTGATTGCACATTAAGACCGGGTGTAAAAAAAAGTTCATTAGGTCAACATTGCAAGTGAAGAGTGAACGTCTTTAAAGAATAATCTTGTTCAGATTAACGCTTGGATAGTCTGCACTGGATGAGGCCCTCAACAGTAAAGATTAAGATATATTTATAGATCAGGAGTATCTTAATCTAATTATGCAACCTGTTCTTTAAAAAGAACAAGTTCCCGCCTGGGAGGACAGAGGAAAGGATGGTAAAAAAAAAAAAAATCAATGTAGATTTATCGTGTATCCCAGCTGGCACAGAGGGCTGGCCGGCATATCTGTCAATATTTACTATGAGTTCTCTTTCAATAAAATCTCAGGAAGGGCCACATGCACATGCACTGGGCAAAGGCAAAGCATGGTCAAACCAAATACTGTGAAAATGTCAAATAAAAAAACTAACCTTAACCCTAAAGAAAACATGCATTGCAATCAAATCTAGAATCTACAGATGTTCCATGCAGGGGGTGCGGGGAGGGGTCTGGTATCAGATCATCGATTTTTTTTTTTTTTTGTGTTTTAACTTCTCTTGTTTGTTTTTTTTGTTTCTTTGTTTTTATGCATCTGTGTGTCATTACAAACCTCCCTCCCCCTTAATGCTAACACCTTTTTTAAAAGCCTAACCAGGGACGAAGGCTGCAAATTAGCCCATGACTACAAGCCTTATGTACTTGGACGTCGGCCACCTGTTTGGTTGCAATGTTTAATTGTACTGTCCCTGTCAAATAAACAAATAAAAAAAAAAAATTAAATTCAGCTCTTTATCACTTCAAGAATTATTACTAATATTAGCAAAAATATAATTTCTCCCTCTTGAAAAATTTAAAGCAAATCCTCAAAATTACTGCAGAAAAGAAATCAACCTGGAAAGAAATCTCTGCATGTCTTATTCATTCCCTTTTTTCCTACCCCAGTAATTTTTTTTATTAGCACACCTTAAGATTGAAAAAAAAATGCAATATCCATTCCAACAATAGGAAAAACAACAAAATATTTAACAAGAGAAGGCTTTGCTTTATCTCAATATAATGCTGAATATTTCATTTATTTAGTTTTCATTTAATTAATTTTTCATTTAACTAATTTCATGTACATAAAATCGTTAGTCATTAGCATGTTAACTGTCTTTAGCATGTTATATTAGTAATTAGCATGATTAGTGCAGCTAACTGCACAGCAAACGCCCCCGATTAATGACTTTATTATAACGCCTCCGATCTCAGACATCCCCTCACAGCAGTGTTGAAAACCAGAAAATGTCAGGTTTGTTTGTTCCTGTGTATTCAGCGTGACCCCTCCCTTTTGGCCTCTGGTTAAACTACATTTTGTTTCTCATTTAGTTTAGGTCTGCAGCTCTGTGCTCTTGTCAGAGAGCTTGTTTGGCCACATACCGTTTCCTTAATACAGCATCTCTCCTTCAGTGCCTCAAGTGTTGCGACTTCAGCCAGGGGCTCCGCTGAGTGAGCGCGGGCCCCCTTACACCTCCAGGTCACCAACATCCCCTCAGCCCTCTCAGAAACACAGCTTACCGGAACAGATACTGCAAACTTTTGCTGCTCTTTAGCCCTTACTATATTTGTTTGTTTTTTTTAAAGACTTTTTCTTTGCCTTCCTCCCTCTCTTTCCAGTTTGTCAGGTGGAAACTGGGTGTGAAAAACGGCTTTGTTTTCCACAGAGCCACAGGGGCCTAACTTGCAGTTTATGACTGCCTGACTGCGAATAAATAAGACTGATCACTAAACCTCATGATATACAACAAAAGCATCAAATTATTCATGACACTTGTTAAGTGATCAACGCATTTAGTGAAAAAAATTTTATACAAAAAATAGATGTAACAGTATTTTTTTTTGACAAACAACCTTATTTATTTAGTTCTCACAGTATCTGCAGCCTGCCATCACAGCTGACTGACTGGCTGGAATTAGAAAAGAAGCAGACAATTAGATTTGGAACTGAAACAAATGGCTGTGAACCAAACAGTAACTAAGTCAATGAACTAATCTGATTTAGAGATACCTGGATGGATGGCGTCTGTTTGCAGGGGGGAAAGCACGCTCATGAACATGGGAGCCCAACTGAAGAAACGCTTTTTGTTGTTTTAGTCATTCTTTCCATTTATGAGTAAGTCTGGATGAGTTTTGGCAGCCTGGGATAAAGCGCTGCCTTATAACAGAGACCTCATATAAACATTGTCCAGATGGGTTCAAATAAAAACAACAGACCTTAATAAAATCCAACTATTCACAATTAGTGATCAGACTCCAGTTACTGGTCTATTACTATGCAGATAAAGATAAAAAATAACTTAATGTTTATTTAAAGCTATTTGCCCTGATGATTTTAATGTGTAGCTTAACGGATTCGGTAAATACATTAAAAATGATAAATAATGAATGACTTTATAAAGCACAGCATTTGCACACAGCTACTAAAGTGGTTTAACTGAAAAAACGGCATGTCAGTAAAGCACCAGGCTGGTTGCTGAGAGCTAACAGCTGTTCTGCAATCCTTTTCTTTAGCAGATAGAGCTACCTTTTTATACACCATTTTAGAAAGATAATATGTGCTTAAGATTGCACATTTTATAATGTGCTGACCACAGCAGCTACAATCTGGTAAGTCTGGACCCATAACATCTTGATACCCACTTGAAGAACATCTCATTATTGATAGAATTATAACTGGAAAAAAACTTGAGCATAACTATTTATTAGACTTGACAGCGGCGTCTGACTTTAAAGGAATAGTACACCCAAAACATGATTAGCCTTCATTTTCTACTCACCCCCATGCTGAACAACACTCTGGAGTACTTTTTTGATATCTCAAATGCATCTGGAGATCTGGGAGGCTTCTTGCTGTCTGCTGACATTCAAATAATGAAGGTCTATGGTAAGCCCAAGGCAGAAAAGGTCCATAAAAGTCCACAAAAAAACGTGTTAAAATATTTCCTCCATACTGCTCGTCCAAATGTATTTCCAAGATGTCCTGAGTGGGTGGCGTCCAGGAATTTACCGAAGCGAAGTCATTTAGAATGTTTTAGAGCATAAACAGTAGTGTATAGGATTTTTCCACTGGCGCCGCACATTCCTGGCGCTTCACGGAAGCAGCGGCGGGCAAACCAGATGAGTGTGCATTCGGCTACGGCAAAGAACTCATGCTCTTCCCTCAACACACACTGAAGTCCTCAGACATTTTTCTTTCATTGTTTCTTTCTTTGCACAGGTAAACAGCACATTTCTTCTTCTGCAGCTTGCATTAATCGGCAGAGCAGGCGGCTGAATTGCGCACTTTCATCTGGTTTGGTCTGCGCCCGGTTTCCGTAGGCTGCGTTGAGCGGCGCTTTTGGGAAATCCTATACACTACTGTTTATGCTCTAAAACATTCTAAATGACTTTGTTTCAGGTAAATTATGGGCTACCACTCCAGGACACTTGGAATACATTGGGCGGCTATGGACACTATTGATTACTCGAACGCTGCAATACTCCGGCGCCATGAACCTCCGATATTTGAACGTCGGCGGAGCCTTTAAGCTCCCAGGCCTCTGGAGGCTCGGCAATATCAATTGTTCAGGCTGTGAATACAATGTGAAAACTAATCATGTTTTGGAGTATTCTATGAAAAGTATTTAATAAGTTTGAGCGGCACAACCATTAAATGTCACCTCTCAGATCTGTTCTGACTAGAAAATCCTCATGCAAAGATGCACAACAGATCCCTGACAGAAACTGCAGAATTTGTTAGCAACAGTAGAATAGACAGAGATTAGGAGGTTCTGTCTATTGGTGAAATTGGATGGAGAGCAGTCCTGAAGGCAGGCAGTACCTGCAGCTTGAGGCGGGTTCCTCTGGTGACAGTCTCAGTACTGTTTCTATATATCAAAGTGACGGGCGGCTGCAGACCCAGAGCAGAGGGAAAGATTCAGGCTCCGTCTCTACTGAGTGTTTAGTTCTGCGATGGAGAAGGTTTATAAACTTAAGCAAGTTGCATCAGCAGTCAAATGTTTTTTGGGAATGGGGACAGATTTTCTTCCTCACTGCTCCATGGACACTTGAACAGAAAAAAATGAATATATGATTATCATTTTAAGGATAATGCAAATATGTCCAGACCTGCTAAATAGAGTAAACACACTCAAAATGTAACTTTACCAAGTTTTTATTTGCTCCTGTGAAAATCTCAAAGATTCTTGTCCAAGTCGTTTAAACACTAGTTAATTGAAATAAATCTCAGCAAGATTCCAGAAGCTAATTTAAATTATTTTATACATGTTTTACTGACCAAAATGAAGTTTGTTTCTTAAAAGCAGGACTGTTATTTATTTATTTTTTTGTTAAAACCCGTCCGATTTCCTCTCTAAAGATGGTGACCGGATCAGACCTGCTTCAGAGGTGGTCTGTCAGACTTCAGTTTGCATTAGTTTTGCAGTCTTAGCACAGTCTGTTCTTTGGGACAAATTTAAAGACCACTCAAAGACTTTCTTAAGCAGCCAAAAAATCATTACACAGAAAAATTAAAAGGAATAGTACACTCAAAACATGATTAGCCTTCATTTTCTACTTACCCCCATGCTGAACAACACTCTGGAGTACTTTTTTGATATCTCAAATGCATCTGGAGATCTGGGAGGCTTCTTGCTGTCTGCTGACATTCAAATAATGGAGGCCTATGGCGCCTGAGGCAGAAAGGTCCATAAAAGTCCACAAAAAACGTGTCAATATTCCTCCATACTGCTCGTCCAATGTATTCCAAGTGTCCTGAGTGGGTAGCATCCAGAATTTACTCGAAACGAAGTCATTTAGAATGTTTTTAGAGCATAAACAGTAGTGTATAGGATT